>CAIGRT010118354.1:0-14098 GCA_903798405.1 Fraxinus platypoda | reverse complement strand
TTCTCCTTCTTTTTTTTTTTTGGGTAATGGAAGCAAATTCTATTCCCAATTGTTAAATTTTTTTCCCCTTTAATGGACAATTTTCATGGAAAACAAAGCCAAACGAACACCAAAAGATCCAAAATTTCAACATTTTTTAGGTAGAAAATTATACTAATCAAACACAATTAATTGACAATTTTTAGGAAATCAATTCTAGGCAATTTAATTCCCTGTAATTCATTTTCTTTCCACCCAAATTTCACTGTTGCAATCAAACGGACCCTAATTGTCCAGTTTCCAATGAAAATTCACACATGGAACAAGAATGAGAGAATTGAGATTTCTCTTTTCTTGTTAGCAAAATAATGAATTGTATTGTTGTGTTTTCAAACTCTAACAATGTATCAATAGAAGTTTAAGCGAGCTTGGTCCGTTCCTTAAACTTAACTCGATCCAATATTTAGTTAATCTAATTAATTAAACTTGGTCCATAAATTAATTAATTCAATTAATTAACTTTGATCTATTGACAAGCACCCAATTAATTAATTATACAAATGTACAATATTTGTCAATTAATTAATTAGTGCTATCATTCTTATAATTCTCTTTTTGTGTGTGACCCATTAGGCTCCCAATCACGATACATAATGACGTGAATTATTATTTTGATCCAATCACAATCGATAAATTAAAATTCTCTTTCTAATTTATCATCAATCCACATCTGTCGTCCCATATTGATATCTAGTAATGTGTCGGACAATACATGTGATCAAAAGATCATATCTTTCATTCACTCTTAAGTCAATGTAAGTTGAAAACTATTTTCAACTTATGAGTACACATTGATCAATGATTTCGTTATTAATTTAATTGAATAAAATATAGATTATAATTTCTTACTATCTAAGAGTAACGAATCTCTATTGATCATTCACAACTTTCATATGATTCTTGACAGATCAACATCCAAAATCACCAAAACATGATTGTCTCTATATAAGGTACTATGATAATCTCAAATCAAATGCCCAATTCCACTACCGAACATTAGAGATTAACCGCTGACACTAAGATAGTTCTCCATGTGGAATCATTTAAGTATCATACCCGCAGAGATTGTATTAGTTCAAATTTCAATATACTTGTTGGCATTCGAACTTCGAGGTCGATAACTACAGTTTCTTATATTCGATAAGCTTATGCTAATATTAGTTCGAAATATTTGAGGTCAGCTCGGATTGAGATATTTATTGAGGCTTGAAGTGACATAATGATTATTGGTTTCTGGCACATTGTACGAACGGTCAATTAGTGAATAGCATATGGATGATCTTACATCAGCGTCTGCTAAATCTACCAATCATATGCTTTAGCTTCCCCTTAAGTAATTCATTAATTGTTGGGGATGACCTGTGAGGTTAAATTCATGATGACCTGACAAGTCGAGCTCGTTAACCAATCCAAACATGCCAATAATGTACTTCCTCAGTTCGGTACTGTAGCCGATAAGATGGAAAAAGCATGATACATGTAAATTTCTCCCTATAAAATGGAGGAGGGGAAGGAAAGGAACGATATATAAACTTCCACTAAAAAATACTCTTACATATCATATTTCAAATATATTCTTGAGGAAAAAGAGTAAAAACACTTGTAGTTATACTTGTAATTTACGTGTGCTTGTCAATAAAAGTTCTCATTTCCATCTCAAGTTGGCTTGAATGTTGCTCATGCAATTTTCGATGTCAACAGTTTGGCGCTAGAAGAAGGGTCCTAGCTTGTAAAAGCAGCCCTATCTCTTTAAAAACGATATCCACGAAGAAATATCATCATGGATGATTTTTCAGCATCTGGAAATCGATCTTACACTCGTCCTAAACAAACCAGCAATCCACAAAATGCTGGAAGAAGACGAAGTCAAAACGAAGATGTCGATCCTCAAATGAGGGAAGCCATTGAAAAGTTGACAAATGTAGTCGACACGTTCTACCACAGTATACCGAGGTAGATTCTCCACACAGGGAGAAAACCAGACGACTTCCCACCAGAAGGGCTCTCTAGTTCTCGGGAGAATAATCTTTCAAAAGCCTAATTGAAGAAATTAGGAGCTTTCCCATAACGGCTAAGCTAGCCGCTAAGAGAACTAAAAGCGTATTTGATAGATTGGGTTCTCAACACTCCCTAACACCTGTGAGTAGGAATGATGAACCCTATGTCGAACGTTTAGTGGAACGACCAAAGCTCGAAATGAGTGCCTTGAAAAAATGTATTGCTGACTTGGAAGCTAAGGACAAAGGAAATATGGAAGAATACCTCACAAAACGTCATTCTCCGTTCACTGAGGATACCCTTGCTGAACCTCTACTCAAAAAGTTAAAGATGCCACAACTAACCGGGTACGAAGGGGAAGGAGATCCTCTAAACCATTTAGACAAATATACTTCCTGGATGGAACTGCAAGGAGCAAGAGATCCTATAATGTGTCGTGCTTTCCCATTGACCTTGAGAGATAAGGCCCAAATGTGGTTTAGAAGGCTACACCAAAGATTCATAAAAAAATGGAATGATCTCTCCACAGCATTCCTTACCCAGTTTATGGGATCAAAAGCGAGGACCACACCAAATGAGCGGTTAGTAAGCATTAAACAAGGAAAGACTGAGTAACTCAAAAGTTATCTTAGCAGATTCATCCAGTAGTCCATGAAAGTTGAGAAGATCTCCGATGATGCTGCACTTGTGGCAGTCTTTTCGGGGCTAAGGCCAAAAATAAGATTTTGGTGGTCTGTACACGAAGACGGACCTAGGACGTACCACGAGTTCCTGGGCCAAGCTGAAAAATATATAAGTGCTGAGGAGGCCACGTCTGACCAGGAATAACCCAAGCCAAATCCACCATCTTCATCTTGAGTCAATGAGAAAAATGTGGATAAGGGTTTTAGCCGGGAAAGGAGAAAAGACAGAAGGGAACAAGGTCATCCCAAGCCTTATTCGGATAGATTCCATGAATATCATCCGCTAAATGTCACCCTGGAGGAAGTTTTTTTGCAAATGGAAGAAAAAGAGACATTACGTAGACCCCAACTTCAGAAAAAGGAGTTAGCAGGGAAAAATCAAGGGAGGTACTGTTGATACCATAGGACGACATGACATAACACTAATAATTGCAGGAATTTGAAGGAAGAGGTGGAATCCTTAATTCGACGAGGTCACCTGCAAGAGTTTGTAGCTAAGCCCAGAGAAATAAATCAAGCAGGGAATCAACAACCAAATCAACGAGGAATGGCTCAGCGAGCACTGCCAAACCTACAAGCTCGGGATCTTCTACCTCGAGCTGAGATCAGAACTCTGATAAGTGGCAATCAGTGCCTCGAAGGGTCCAGGAGAGCCAGGCATAGACAAGCACGCAATGCCCGTATCTAGCAAAATTATAATGTAATGTTACCAGAACCAGAAACTAACATAGCACCATACTCAAGTTGGTTTGGGTTCTCAGAAGAAGATTCATATGGGATCTTACAAGACCAAAGAATTGTACTAATCATAACTATGACTGTTGCAGGGGTATAGGTGCATTGGACTTTGGTTGATAACGGGAGTTCGATCAATATGCTTTACTCCCGAACACTGGAACAAATGGGAATCCAGCCATATTCCAGGAGGTTGCAGGGGTTATCAAAGATCCTATTGAAGCACTATGACAAATTTTTTTAAGTGTAGAGTTAGGCGAACTCCCTGGCCAGAGAAGGATTTTAGCGGATTTTATTGTTGTTGATCTCCCTTCCATTTATAATGTCATATTAGGAAGACCCATAATCCATGAGTTACCACCTCGATATATCATTATTGCATCAAATTCTCTACTCCAAAAGGAGTTGGTGTAGTGCACGAAAACCAGGTTGAAGCAAGAGCTTGCAATATTGATTTGCCTAGCCCCTGGATCCAAATGTTGGGTAGCCAACAAAATCAACAAGCAAGGAGGACGAGGTTAAAAAGACCTATTATTACCAATCTTAGTTCGCTGGACCCACGTATAAGAGTAAATGGGAGAGAACCTATAGAAGAGCTGGATAGAGTGGAGGTCGGACCAGGCGATCTACCAAAAAAGCCCAGAATAGGCCGCGAATTGAAATCATCCTTCCGAGATCAGATCACCGAGTTCCTTCGACATAACCTCGATGTTTTTGCCTGGAACCATTAGGGCATGAAAGGAATTGATCCAGGGATCATTTGCCACAAACGGCTACCAACCCAATGGTGCGGCCAAAACAGCAACGACGTCGATCTCTGAATTAGAAAGGTACGAAGCCTTAAACAAAGAAGTGTAGAAGTTGCTCCATAATGGATTTATCCATGAAGCAAAATATCCAAAATGGGTTGCTAACCCAGTTCTTGTGAAGAAAAGCAATGGAGATTGGAAAATGTACATAGATTTCACCGACCTAAATAAGGCATGCCCTAGGGATAGTTTTCCATTACCAAGAATAGATCAGATGGTAGATGCAACAGCAGGACATGAGTTGCTTAGCTTCATGGATGCATATTCAGGTATTAATCAAATTTTTATGTATGAACCTGACCAAGAACATACTGCCTTCATCACTGATCGAGGTCTTTATTGCTACAAAATGATGCCCTTTGGTCTAAAAAATGCTGGAGCTATCTACCAACACCTAGTCAATGCTATGTTTACCAAGCAATTTGGTAAAACCATGGAGGTTTATGTAGATGATATGTTAGTGAAAAGTACAGATGCCAAGGACCATCGACAACATCTTGCCGAAATGTTTGAAATCCTGAGGAAATATGGGATGAAGCTAAACCCACACAAATGTGCTTTCGATGTAAGCTCAGAAAGTTCCTGGGTTATCTAGTGAATCGCAAGGGAATTGAAGAAAATCCAGAAAAAATAAGGGCCATCATTGAAATGAATCCCCCAACAAAGCCTAAAGAGGTCCAAAGTTTGATGGGACTGGTAGCCGCCCTCAGTCGCTTCATGTCGAAGTCAACTGACAAGTGCAAACCTTTGTTCGATGTCTTGCAAGGAGGAAAGAAGTTTAATGTCAACTCGCCTTCGATGAGTTGAAACAACAATTGGCACAGCCGCTGGTATTATCAAAACCAAAGGCAGGAGAAGTACTTACATTATACCTAGCAGTATCCGAACGTACTGCCAGTACCGTTCTGGTCAGGGAGGAAGAAGGAATACAACATCCTGTCTACTATGTGAGTAAATCCCTACATAAAGTCGAGCTCCTTTTTTCTCCCTTAGAGAAATTGGCTTATACTGTGGTCATGGCAGCAAGGAAATTGAAACAGTACTTTCTGGAACACCCGATTGAGATCTTAACCAACTATCCGTTAAGGCAAGTTTTACAAAAGCCTGATACTTCAGGTCGAATGGTTAAGTGGGCAATAGAGCTCGGTTAATTTGACATAACATACAAACATCGCACCGCCATATAGAGCCAAGCTCTTGGCGACTTTGTTGCGGAGTTCAGTTCGGACCCAACGGAAGAACTCCCTTGCGATACTCTATGGGAACTTTTCATTGATGGATCCTCTACGGGAGTTAGGTCAGGACCTGGAATTGTCTTGATCAGTGCAAACCACCAGATGTTCTGTGAATCATTATCTTTTGATTTCAAAGCCTTGAATAATGAAGCTGAGTACGAAGCACTCATAGCAGGGATGAGAATAGCGAAAGACATGAGAATTACTCATTGATAGTTTACAGTGATTCGCAACTGGTGGTTAACCAAATCAATGAAGCTTACCAAGCTAAGGAGGAAAGGATGAATAGCTACCTTCAAGTCGTCAAATTAGAGCTCAAAAATTTCAAGACCGTGCTAGTTGAACGAATTCCCCGAACTCAAAATAGCCATGCCGACGCCTTAGCTCGACTGACGACAAGTGAAGGAATAGAAAGGTTTGATAGTATTCCGGTAGGAAGGATATGCCATCCAGCTATTGAGGGGTTGGAAATCGTTTCTATGATGACTGATCCAAAATCAATATGGATGGATGAAATCAGGTCTTACCTGAAAACAGGTTTATGCCCAGAAGATCCCGTAGCAACAAGGAAACTTCGGATGAGGTCGGTAAGGTACACACTGATTGATAATGTCCTTTATAAGTGAGGATATTCTGTACCTTTGCTGAGGTGTTTAAATGAAGAGGAAGCACTTTATGCTTTGTGTGAAATACATGAAGGAGTGTGTGAGAATCATGATGGAGGGTAGTCATTGGTTCATAAAATAATACGGTAAGGATACTTTTGGCCCACCATGAAGAAGGATGCGTTGGAATTTGTTAGAAAATATAACAAATACCAACGATTTGTTCCTAATGTCAGGCTTCCACCGGGAGAACTAAATCATGTAATGGCCCCATGGCCCTTTTTCAAGTGGGAGATTGATTTAATTGGTCCCATGCCAACTGGAAAGGGAGGAACGAAGTTTGCAATTGTAGCAGTGGATTACTTCACTAAATGGGTGGAAGTCGAACCTCTGGCTAAGATAACCGAGCAAAAGACTACCGGTTTCATGTGGAAGTCCATCATATGCAGGTTTGGAATACCACACTCTATCGTAACTGACAATGGTAAATAGTTTGACAATATTCGCTTTGCCAATTTTTGTGAAGAACTTGGCATATAGAAATACTTCTCCACGCCAAATCATCCTCAAGCTAATGGCCAAGTTGAAGCAATTAATAAGATCATCAAGCATACGCAGAAGGCCAAACTGGATGCTCTTAAGGGAGGATGGGCCGAGGAACTCCCAAGCGTACTGTGGTCTTATCGCACTACATATAGGAATAGTACTGGAGAAACCCCTTTCTCTTTAGCGTTTGGGGTGGAAGCTGTTATGCCCCTTGAGATAGGAATTCCTTCTATACGAACGATGATGTATCAAGAGGAAGGAAATGAGAAGGCTTGTCATATATAAGCAACGCAATGCAACATACTATAATCAGAAGGTTAGGAAACGGGAGTTCGAGAACGGTAATCTGGTACTAAGAAAAAGCTTTTTGGCTACAAAGGAACCTAGCTCTGGATCTCTAAGACCTAACTGGGAAGGCCCTTATAAAGTAACAAAAGTACTACTTAAGTGGGCTTATGAGCTGGAAGATATGGAAGGTAGACCTCTGCTACACCCTTGGAACGCAGAACACCTTAAAAAGTATTACCAGTAGAACAGAGAATGTATCTCGTATCACGCGTATGTTATTTATAATAAAACGTATGTTTTGTAAAAAGGGAAATATCCAGAATTGTTGATTCACCGAACTAAGGTTGCATGTGCTGCAACACTTAGTAGAATTTCCTACAAGGAAATCATTGAAGCCCTACATATGAGCAGGTCGAACTAAGGTTGCATGTGCTGCAACACTTAGTAGAATTTCCTACAATGAAATCATTTAGGTCCTGCTTATGAGCAGACCGAATTAAGGTTGCATGTGCTGCAACACTTAGTAGAATTTTCTACAAGGAAATCATTTAAGCCCTACATATGAGCAGACCAAACTAAGGTTGCATATGCTACAACACTTAGTAGAATTTCCTACAAGGAAATCATTTAAACCCTACATATGAACAGGCCAAACTAAGGTTGCATGTGCTACAACACTTAGTAGAATTTCCTACAAGGAAATCATTTAAGCCCTGCCTATGAACAGGCCGAACTAAGGTTTCATGTGCTGCAACACTTAGTAGAATTTCCTACAATGACATCATTTGAAGAACAGGCTGAACTAATAAAATTCTAGAAGTAATAATATTTTACGCAGAATAAAAACAAAACTGATAGTCACTAATTAATGGATCAAGATTACAAAAGTAAGTTCTTAAAGAAGTTTTAACGTTCAACCAAAGCCAAAAATAACAATAATAAAACTATGAGGCTCGGAGGTCCCTTGGAGGTATGAACTCGACTGCAATGTCTTTATCGACAGGAGAGATACGAACTCCTACCGCCTTCGACAACTGCTTCAACTCTTTCTTTTGTTCCTTGTATGCCTCCACCAAAAAGGAAGTTTCGAAGTTGGGTCTTTCTCTGTTGATATGTTTTATAATTTCACCCAAGGCCACATCATAGGCATCCTGAGCTAGTGCGTCGAACTCAGGAGAGGCCCTCAATTCTCAACCGCCTTGGAAGCTTTGAGCTCAACCTCTTCCACTTTCTTAGCAGCTTCCTCAGCTCTTTTTACGGCCTCATCAGCCCGAGCTTTTTCTTCATCAGCTCTCTTCCTTTCATGTTCAACGTGGGCATTGGCTTTTGCCTCCCAGACCCTCAAAGCCTTATTATCATCCATAAGTTTAAGCTCTGTAGTCATCGGGCGTTGAACTCTTCTCCCATCTTATTCAGGCGATCTTCATAGTTCCTCTATTTCTCAGCAAAAGTCGTCTTTTCTGCCTCTACCTTGTCAAATAAGGCCATGGCTTGATCCTTCACTTCGAGCATTTTGTTTAGCTCAGCTTTCACCTAAAGAAATAAAATAATAAATGAATAAATATGTATCTATATAGAAAAATAGCTACATGTCATAATATTTAAATTTTAAAACACATAAGCTCGGTTGACTACCTTCTCAGCCACATACATCATATATAAGATAGATCTATGGCTGTGGAGTTGAGCCGAGATGATAGATTCGCCAACGGGCATCTCGGCCAAGTACTGCTTCTCCCTCTCGTTCTAACTCCTGGTGAGAAGAATAGTCGACTCTCTTAAAGGAGAACGTAGAGCTATTGTAGACTCTCTCAAAGGAGATGGAGTTCATAAAAAATCGAGAAGTATTTCAGGTCGGTACCCCCACCAAGTTATCAACATTTGGTCTTTGCAGATCTGGACACTTATCCTGCGATTTTGAAGAGCTAGCTGCAGTGGCAAGAGAAATGGCAAAAGGCTCTGATGATAACCCTTGATTGGGAAGTGGAGAGCTAGACTTTTCAGAAAAAGGAGCCACTAGAGTGGAATGTTTAGATGGCTCTTCAGATCGACGTCGTTTCAAAGGTTGCTCCGGCTCGACTTCAGTTTCCTCAGGTTGGACCACGACCTCAGCTGTGGTGTCCTTCCTTTTTCCTTTGGCAGCTGCTGCAACTGCTTTTGCCGCATTGTATCCCAACATATCTGGATTTTGGCTTGAGATAAGATTTTGATATAAATCAGTGTCGTCAAAAGTAAAGATTAATAAGTGTACATAGAGCATACTTACGAGAAGTGGTAGGGACCAAAGTCGGTGGCAAAGACTGAAATAAACCCACCTGGAATAAGCTCATGTCTGAAATTACAAACTTGCAGGATCTTTACCTTTTGGGAAGAGCTCTAACAGTGTCAGCTTGTCTTTGTGTGGCTGAGGTCAGGACGAATTTCTTATAATCTACAAACAATAAGTCGTTTAAAAGGGTTGATCTTAATACAAAGATAGAAGAGGAAATTGAAGGTGATTTCACTTACATAACGAGTGATAGAGAGTAGAAACTATATCCTTCCTATTCACCTCGACAGGATGGAACTGCCACTCCCCCAGTACAAAGAAAAACTCCTCTTTCAACCTTTTTATTGAAGATGGAATATCTAATACTAAAGGATCTCCCGTCCAAGGTCTAACGCTGGCATACCACCGGCCCAAATTTTTCCCATCCTCCTTAAATGTAAACATGGAATTGAACTGAGCTACACTTAATTCAGGATGGCCTAACTGGTTCCATAAAATTAAGGTCGCCACTAAAGTCCTCTACCCATTATGGCAAAGTTGTGTAGGAGTTATTCCCCATGAAGAGAGAAATGTACGTATGATCTTAGGAAAATGAAGTCTTAAACCAGCATGGAGAATAGCTGAATTTCAAGCTACATATCCAGTATGTGGAGTATTAGCTCGATTGGATGAGGTTGGTATTACTAATTCTACCAAACTCGGGATGCTAAATTTGGCCCTCAAACTGGCAAGCATATCCCCCGTAACCACCGACCTATAAGAATCTGCCCCCCATTCTTGAGCGTTTCCCTCGTTATGCCCCTGAGATCCTACTTCCTCCCTCTTACGAGTTTGAGCATGTTCCTAAAAGGGGTTAGTTTTTTTTGGATAGACTGAAGTAATAGGAACTGGTGTTAAAACCTCCTGACAATTCGAGCTAGCAGATGACGATCTAAAAGAAGGAGAAGACGAAGAAGGTATTGTTTTCTCCTGTTGGTTACCCCAGGAATGTACCCTCGATTCGTCTGAGCTCATGTGAACAATCGAAGTAAAACTCGAAGAAAAAGACAGGAATTTTCTGCTAAAAAAGAAATATCTGAATACGGACGACCTCACTCAGAAAACAAATAAGGATGCAAATGAGATGCTTTGAGAAATCAAAAAGTTTGGAGAAAATGAAAGTAAAAGTGAAGAAATGAGAAGGTAAAAATTATTTAAAGGGAAGGAATATAAAGAGGTATGATCTGGACCGTAGGATGAAGAATGGAGGGAAAATGACTGGTTTGATTTAATTACCTTGAGGCGACGTCGTTTTGATGAAATTTCCAAAAAAAGGAACCAAATATACATGACAGCTCATTGGCAAGAAACAGCGTGACGCCTGTTCACATCATTTATTGCTGTAATGATTATAGAAATTGAAAAATGTTTCAATCACTTCCAAGGTCAGCCCATCACAGAGGTAAGTACTGACCTGGGGGGTAACTGTTGGCATCCGAACTTCGAGGTCGATAACTACAGTTTCTTATATTCGATAAGCTTGTGCTAATATCAGTTCGGAATATTTGAGGTCAGCTCGGATTGAGATATTTATTGAAGCTTGAAGGGACATAATGATTATTGGTTTCTGGCACATTGTACGAACGGTCAATCAGTGAGTAGCATATGGATGATCTTACATCATCATTCGCTAAATCTACCAATCATATGCTTTAGCTTCCCCCCTAAGTAATTCATTAATTACTGGGGACCACCTGTGAAGTTAAACTCATGATGGCCTACAAGCCGAGCTCGTTAACCAATCCAAACATGCCAGTAATGTACTTCCTTAGTTTGGTACTGTAGCTGATAAGATGGGAAAAGCAGGATACATGCAGATTTCTTCCTATAAAAGCGAGGAGGGGAAGGAAATGAACGATATATAGACTTCCACTAAAAAATACTCTTGCATATCATATTTCAAATATCTCCTTGAGGAAAAAGAGTAAAAACACTTGTAGTTATACTTGTAATTTACACGTGGTTGTCAATAAAAGTTCTCATTTCCATCTAAAGTTTGCTTGAATGTTGCTCATGCAATTTTCGACGTCAACAATACTTAACATTAACCGAAACAATGAAAATTTGTGATTTTTCTATAATTAAATTGTGATCAACTAATATATATATATATGAATGTAAGACCTAAATTAACTAAATTCAATGCAAGATTGTGACTAATGCCAGTTTGATGAAAATATGATAATGAAAAAGCACTGGGATCCTGAATCCCCTTATAACAATTATCTTTAACCTTGAACCTTACAATTTGACAACACGATTCAATTATGAAGATCAATATTCCTAAATTGTTAACAATCTCAATCGAATAGAATTAAACATATCCTTATATGTGATCCGACTATATTTTTATGACGAATGTGAATATAAAAAAATGCATTAAGGATTTCGGAATACTTAAAGATCACGTAGATTATAGTGATATATTTCTATGCCCTATTGGACTCTACGACAATTGACACTATGTCTAGCTTATTTTCAGTCTTTCGAAGGTAAAACAAGTGACAATACTCATTCAACCATTACACATATAATTGTAGTGAAGAATAAACCATGTCAATCATTCAAGAATCGAAAATGTGCTTTGAATATAAAAAAGAAATATAATTAAGAGTAAAATGTTCATGATACAAGTTTTATTGTAATCCTAGCACAAAAATCGTTTAGCTGCTCATAATGTCGTAATTAAACTTATAAAAGTTAAAAGACATCACCAATAAATTTACGAAACGTGATTGTTAGGTTTTATAGTTTTTGGCAATCTTTAGAAAAAAAAAATAGTTGTAAAAGAGTTTTAAAAGTTAATGAGCAAATTTGTAGGTTATATAGATAGTTTTGGGAGTCCTTGTGTTCGGTTATGGAACAAGAAGAAAAAGTTGCCGTATTTCTGCTAGCCTACTGTTAAGTTGTTGCTCGAGCGTCCAAAACAGAAACACCTTCGCTAGCCTGTCGCTATCCTGTGGCTCTCCTACCGCTAGACTCTCGCTCGAGCAATGGTGTTACCATAAAACCCTAATTTACATTTTTTGAGAATCCTATATATCCTATCCAAAACATTTATACTATAAATACCAAGCCTCATTTCGTGAAAACACTAGGTTGAATATTCGTTTATGTGAGAGATTGCTTTGATCACATCCAATACATTATTCAAACTCTTTTGATTCAACCAAAAGCACTGAAAACATCAAAACCATATAATTAAAACACAAAAACCCAACTTCTGCATAATCGTCAGAGTTCTAAAGTTCAAAGAAGGTGATCGAAGTTCCGGTTGAAGGAGAACATGAGTTCTCAGGTGATCCATATGAGGTAAAGGATTCCAGAAGGTCGGGAGTTGGTGTAGAAGCATGTAGTCCAGAGCCGTGGTGATTACAATTAGGAGGTCAGAAAGTACTAAAGTTTAGTCAGTCTGAACAGTTTATAAGTTTTCATTGTTTATAGTGGATTCTACTGGGTTCGGCCCGGAGTTATTATCTCGCGAGGGGTTTTCTCCGTCAATTATTTCGTGGTGTTTGATAAATGTATTTTATGTTATATATGTTAAACTCAATGGTTGAANATATGTTAAACTCAATGGTTGAACGAGGAATTGGAAGAAACAAAAGAAAATCAAGGAAAAATGGTAAAGTCCAAAGTTTGAGGTTCAAATTGTAAATATTTAATAGTTTATTCGGACCACAAGATGATACTTTGAAGATTACTGGAGACAATTGGATGGATTTAGAACTAAAAAAAGAATAAATATTATCAAAATTAATTTTCAATCGCACAAGTTATATTTCGGATTTTAATCAAAGAATGAGATCTATTTTTGGCATAGTTAACGTCCAAATTGAAAAATTTGTACTTCTCGAAAATTTATATCTCTTTGAGTTAGCTTTTCAACGCACTTTAATCGATATCGAGAGAGATTTTCAATTAAATTGAAACATTGACCAACTTGAATGATTTCAAATTGTCACTTTAATTGTTACACTAAAAATGGAATAATAAGGGGGGTTATCTCACATTTTTGAAAAACATATTTACTTACTTTCATTAGTTTAATTGATATTTTAGGTATTAGTATAGAAAAAATCACAAAATTTGTTTGCTATTTGATTAAAGTTGTAATTAATTTTAACTCGGTCAAAAAACATAGTCCTCGTAGGTTCGACACTCTATTCATCATTATATTACTTGACCACGATCACGTACACTTGCGAGTTTTCAAAGAATCAAGTTTTTGGTGCCGTTGTCGGGGACTATTGTTTTTGATAAGTTTAGTTAATTTTAACTTTAATCTGAATTTTACTTTTAGTTTAGTTTATTATATTAGAAAAACTTTACAGTGTTTCCTGTTTTCTTTTTCAAGACCTTGTATGCGAAATTCGAGAATCGATGATCTTGTTCAATTTGACCCGGATATTGAATGAACATTTAACCTTCGAAAAAGACAACATTTAGAAACATACCAACAGAAAGATGAAGATATGACAGAGGAAAATCCCAATCAAATAGTCATCGGGGCTAATCTGGAAGCAGCTAATGAAAATGCAAGGCTAATGGGGGAGTACATGGTTCCACCGGTTGTGAAAAGTCAATCTAGCGTAGTATATCCAGCATTTGGTCAAGCAAACTTCCACTTGAGGACTGATGCGATCAATATGTTCCAAAACACGCTACAATTCTTTGGGAGAGTTACTGAGAATCCTATATATCAAGATTTCTGGATATGTGTGCAACTATCGAGTATCCAGGGTGTCCAATGAAGCAACTGAGGCTTTTCCCATACACATTGAGAGACTCAGTCAGAGAGTGGTTAGACACTTGTCCACCTCAAAGTATCACTACATGGAACCAATTGAGT
>CAIGRT010118351.1:0-11143 GCA_903798405.1 Fraxinus platypoda | reverse complement strand
TCATCCTTCGCTGATTCCTTCGCCACAGCCTCAATTACCACTTCCTCCGCCACCGGTAAATCATTAGTTGATGAAGATGATGCCTCCGCCGCCTAAGTCCCACCAACAACCCAAATCTCAAAATCATTCAAAACTCACACAAAACAAAAAAAACCCAAAAATTCCCAAATTTTAAAAAACTAAAATTTTATAAAACCCCTCACCTTAGATCTTTTGCCGTTAGCTAAAGAAGAGGATGGAGACGACACCATGCTTGACCGTGACACAGTTCGTGTCTCCGTGAAAACCCCCCATCCTCACAACAGTGTCGCTGCTACGTCTGGCGTCTCCATTGATTTCGTGGCCGTTGGAACTCAAAACACAAGCACGAGGGGGAATTTTAGCTTAAAACACACAGGTTCTCTTGTCAAGAGTGGGAAATGATAGGAAAAACGCCCAATATCCAAACCACGTCGTGTTTGTTGACATCTATCCTTTCAAAACAGGCTTTTTTATATTTGTTAGGAAAAGTCATTTAGGTTTGTTTGATAGAAATGATTGGTTAGTATTGGACAATATTAAAAAAGAAAACAAATTGATATCTTGTTTATTATATTGTCCGATTTTGCGTATCAAACATGAACACTTGTCATTGTGTTAATTTTGTTTCGTTTCTTTCCTTGTGAGTGTACATAGCTAGCTAGTGTTACAATATTATGATAGGATTGTATCGTAAATTTTATTTATAATATTGTATTTGATGTACCAAAATCTCCATTCAGTGTGTGTCATTTATAACCCTTTGCACTTATTATTCATCAACTAAAACTTTTCAAATGACACATCAGTGAGCAAAAAAGTAATCCATGTTGGGCAAAGATTGCAAGTGCACAATATTGCAAAACAAATAATATAGTGAATTCAAAGAGTTCATATTATTATTCTCATTAGAGCTATATATTTAATGATTAATCTAAATATTCCTAACTCCTATTTGAATAAGTAAACATTGATTGCAAGGTTTTAATCAAACCTAAGATTAACAAATAAAAAAAGCATTTAAAAAGTATTTTTGAACAACTTGAGTAATGAATTAAATAGGATGCTTAAAGTGTCAGCACTCATGTGGAGTGGGCTAGAAGGTGGCGGTGGAGGGTGCTGAAACTTGTAGTGGGTGATGGTGAAGGGAGTTGCGGTGGCAATGTGGGTTGAAGGTGGCGATTTCTAGTAGGGCTGGCTGAAGAAGAAGAAGAAGAAGAAGAAGAAGAGAAGAGGCAATTTGATTGGGAGAGTGGGGTAAGGTGGAAGATATGGTGTTTTTGGTTTTTATTTTTTTATTTTTTTCTGATTTTGTTTGGTTTTTTATAATATAGAATTAACTAAGTTAACATTTTGCCCTTATCAAATTTGGGCGAAATCAATTTTTTTGGTCAACTAACGATCAAACGAATGGCGTCCATCCGTTTGGACCTCAACTGTATATTTCTAAGAAGTTAGGGACGTTCATTTGCACAAATTGAAGGTTAGGATAAAGTCAACGAAAATTGAAAAGATTAGGGACAGTTGCTGCAATTTTCCCTAAATTTATTCATTCTAAAACCAAGAAAGATGAAAAATCTGAATACAAGTATTATTACGTGAATTTGGCACGTCCTTGTTTGGTTTAGTAAAAATATTGATAAAAATTTAACTCAAAATAAATAATTAATTTTAATAATACATTTTATGGAATCCATAATTTTTATCAATTTTTCAACCACACATTTTATCAAGTTTCATGAAAATGCACTAAAATCTTATGTTTAGCAAAATAAAAATAGGGCTAAACGTGCTCGGCACTAACACAATATTAGGAGGTCAGATTATTTAATCAAGTATTGCAAATATTATGCTAGATAATTAATTAATGCATATGGAATGCTACAACTTTGTTATATATATATATATATATATATATATATATATATATATATATATATATATATTAAATTAAAAAAAATTAAAAACATTTTATATGGAATGCTACAACTTTGTTATATATATATATATATATATATATATATATATATATATATATATATATTGCAGAAAAGTCAACTCATGTTTAGGTATTGAAGTTCATTTAACAGCCAAGACCTAGAGATTGGAGAAAATTATATACATACACATACGTTCATGTCACGGGTGTAGACACGATAACTAAATCCTTTAACATACATATTATTTCAAAATATTATATGTTTTGGGAATTGAGGCTAATTTTATTTAATTTGCCTTCAAAAACCTTGAACAGGTAAGAATAATGAGACAGAAAAAGTATATATAAACGAAAAGATTACGAATTGTCAAAATTTTACGGTATGAAAAATTGTTACAATCGTATTGACTTTTTACTCACCAAATTCCCCAACTATAGTAGGAAAAGTAATCACTCAAGGTTTACACACAATTTTCTACTCTTCGGACTAGCCACAAACAGAACAAGAAAACTCGCGCTTTACAGTTTTTCCTCAACCCTAGCCACGTACATAAAAGAAGAGAGAACAACCTAAACAATCCTCCAAATCTCAACTGATTAAGAGCATCTCCAATGAGACTGTGAATTGCATCAAAAAGTACACTATATGACTCTAGAATGTTTACAGGGCAAGAAAAAAGATGGAAGATGTCCATCACGCCATCTATGTGTGGAAGGTGTGTGCTAGACATCCTTCACTTAATTCTTGATATTTTTTCTTTCTTGGAGGGTGTATTTATTTAAATTTTTTATAATTTATCTCAACTCTTTTTCTGCCTTCTTACTCTTGTACACGTGATCCACAATTAGTTCAATGCACATTCCCATCGGAGATGTTCTTCTCTCTATTTTCATTTTACTTGACATATGTACAACATTTTGATGTTTATGTTATTTGGTTGCGTGTATGTCTATGATTGGCTCCTTGTAGTAAATAAAGTTGAAAAAGTCTTTAGAAGAAAAAATATATTTTTAGGGAACCTTTTATGTGAAACCAAATTTGATGATTATATCATTTTATAATCTTACATTTATGTCGACAATTTCATCAACTTAATATATAGAGTATTTTAACAAAAAGGCTTTTTGTTGAACAATCTCTATGTGTATTTTCTGTAAATTTTATTTTCAGTCAACTGTAACTAAGACAAGCACAATCTCTAAATTGAGATTTTAAGCAATATATGAAATAAATAAATGAATAGTACCTATGACCATTTCAGAAATGGTTCCAAAAAAATTACAGATTGATGACTTTTATACTTCTTTTATTTATCTATACGAGATGGCAATACTTTCTATTTTGACTAGGAAATAATTAACTGAGAATTTCTGATGTAGGATGGCGAAAGCATTGAAATGACGAACGACAAGCTAATGAAGTTTTGTTGATTCTAAAAGACTACCCCAGCACGATTACCTTCTAATTTTTGTAGATTTCTAAAAATATAACAAATTAGGTAAACATTTTTTTTTTTTTTCTGAACTCATAGCACCACGAGGATGGAGTATTTATTCAAACAAAAAATAGTACAAAAAGTGGACAGTGATCTTGCCTCCAAAAATTATAAGAGGACATTAGTCTATAAACCTGGGAAACTACTCTAAATACGCGAGCGTGTTGCAAAATTAAATTTAGGAGAAGCAACGACCATCGAAATATATGATATGGCCTTGCCAAAAAAAAAAAGCCAGTCCATGACAAAGAGATAAATAAAACACTAGTTTAAATTTGCGATGCAATTGTCGTACTCCTCGTGCTTTGTAGATTGAATTAATGTTTTCGTATAACTGTTATTATGTACAATTTCTTATAAACAAATCACAAATTACTCGTCATTCAATAATACAATAACTAAATCATATTCAATGATTTATAATCCAAAAAAATCACTATTTTGAAATACATTTTTACAAAAAAAAAAAAAAAACTCATTAAAATGGATCTGTTACAGCGCTGCTTTTCTGACCAAACTCACAGTTTCTGATGCATTAGGCAACGCAATCACCATACATATTGTCTCCTTTGTATAATAAATATGTTTCATTTCACATACACCTCTTTAATTGGCACAAACTAAAATGTAAATGTACACAGACACATCTTTGTTGAGCCAATTCAACCCCTGCACGTGCAACCACCTAGGGCGTGTTTTGATGACCGAATTGGCCGCCTGCCGGAGAACATTTTCAGGGATGTAGAGACTCGATCTGTTCCATTTAGTTTAAACTTTTTATGATTATTTCTATGATTCCAATATGATTTTCTGGAACACGATGAAACTGAAGATTGATATAGGCAAAATTTAATCATCGATTCAAAGCAGCAGAAACCCCTAATAATATGAGAGTGAATTTTTCTGCAAGTTTATGATTATAGTATTGAATAAGGCCTTTTTCTGATCTATTGGACTACAAGTTTCTGATTGGAAAATGAAGAGAGGAATGAAATTGAACTGCGGCTGAATAAAATCAGCGAAAATATGCTATGTTATTATTTGAAATGTTGTTGAAGCTCGCCATGCTAGGAGGGGAAGTGTACAAAGATGGAGCTGAAGACGAGGAAGAGACAACGGCAGCCGGTGGAGGAGGAGGAGTAGGTGGCGGTGGAGCAGCAGGCGGAGAAGCAGTCGGAGTAGGAGGGGCTTGTGGTAGCTCAGCCACAGACCCGGTTCCGGAGGAAAACAAAGCCGCAGCATTAGTAGAAGCAATTATAGCATTTGCAGCTTCTCCGTACTTATATCTTAGTATCTCAGCCCTTACTGCATTAAGTTCAGCTTCTAAAGTTTGAACCTGTTGTTGCAAAGCCGAAATTGCACCCATGCATCCATATACTGGATTCCTCAGCCTCACGTTTGCTTCGAAAACCAAACTGTTAGCTGCATCAACTCTTTGGGGCTCAGGCACCTCCTAAATACCCATAAAAAGAAAATATCCGAGGCAAAATTTAGAATTTTAGGTCGACTATGTGAATTCCTTTTTGTCACTTTAATCGAAATCATTGTTCTATCTACTCCAAGGAAACGCCCAAATGATAGAGGGTAATTACCATGAGCATCTTGGAGACATTGCTTGCACCAAAAACTTTGTGAACAGCTGCAAATTTCTGAGGTTCATGTGGGGAAAAATAAGGAGAAAAAGGACATTCTTCTGCACATCTTCTTCTCAAAAGCTTACATGCCGCACAAGGTGTGACTGTGTTTAAACTTCCTGGAGGACCCAACATATGTCTCCTTACCATCACTGCATCAATCTCTCCTGTCATCGAATTCTCTCCAATCTCATCAAATCCTTCCCTAAGAAACAGTACAAGACAAAGTCAAGAACAAAGAAACGACAAAAATTATTCGTACTAGTAAAAATATTATTCTACTTTCATATTTTGATTACCTTATTCTGGACATCCGAGCCTAAAAGGTGAATCTTGGAGCCTCAAGAGGAGAGGAAAACAAAGAAAGAACAAAAGGGAAAAGGGTGCATAAAAGAAGGGATATCTCTTAAATTAGGTAACGTGTTCTTCATACGCAACAGACAAAATTATGATCAAATAAATAGTCTAGTCGTGAGGTACTTCAGGGTTGCTTTTAAGACAGATTAATAATCAAGCAGACAAATGGAGATCAGTTGTTTCACATTGAACACCAACAGAGAGGGACGGAGAGAGAGAGAGAGAGAATGCCAGCTCTTTCAAGGGCTGCCCACGTGTGAATTATTGCGGAAATTGACTTTGGACAGCAACAATCTGACTTTGCAATTCACACGTTGAAAAGCAAATGGTTTTACGTTTTCAAGTTGTGAAGGTAATGTCATGTTTTTCAAACTTTAAAGTTTACAAGTAATCATAGATTTCATTCAGAGAATATAGCTTACTACTACAGTAAGATACCCGTTTTTCGTGTCGGTTTCTTCCTCTTTGATGATTTGATTTAGGGTTGAGACTTTTTAAGTAGTTCTCAGCTCGATTTCAACCACTGAACAGCTCTTGTATTTTATTCGATTTTCAAAGGGAAATATATTTATTGCAAGTGGAAACCGATTCAAGTGGCAGCAAAGCAAATTTAACCAAAAAAATAAAATAAAAATCATAGGAATTTAATTCCACCTTACTCGTCCAAAGACGCTGTTTAAATTGCTAGAAATGGCCTTAATAATGTAGAGATAATTTAATTTTTTAAACAGCCTCATTATCCTTAACATGCTCCCACACGATGTGATAGTTCATTTTGAGAAAATCAATCTTGTAATTCGACTGTTCGTTTGAGCTTTAAACGGATCAAATTGTTAATGTGATTTTGATTTGATACTATATTAATTTTTATGATTCAATATCTTAAAAAGGACCAATCCAACTAAGAGAAGTTGTTCAAAACGCTTATCCATTTATTATTATTATTGTTGTTGTTGTTGTATCAACTTGAACTTAAAAGGATATATCAACCCGGGTGAATTTACACGATGTCTTGGGGTCAGATGAACCCACAATTTTGATTTATGTCTTGATATTCTAATTGTTGATTCCACAATGAAGAATGTGTAACTCTGTCACGGTAGTATATCAATGATATAAAAAAATGATAAATCTATAATTTTTTTATGCTTCTTAAAATTTTATTTATTCGATTGTTTGGCAATCGAAATCCCATCATTTGTACCATCATTAGTTCCTAATTTGTTTTTATTAGGTAACCTAACTTGAATGTTAAATCGAATGGAGGTTAGGTATGGTCATCTCTTCCAAGAGACGTACTCTCTCACGTGGCAATGAATTTTACGCCCTAATGGTGGATAATAAAAAATAGAAAAATGTTATTCAATTAATTGAAAAGACGTTTTGATATTGTTCGGTATAGGACTATATTTAGTTAGGCTCGAATCGAATTAAATCCATGGTTTGTCATAGTTTATAATCCGTTGGTCAACAAAATTAACGTCGTTTTGGTTGGTAATTTCTGTATAAACGAAGAAAATGAAACTACTTGTCATTTCTAAAAGAGTAGTCGAAAATTGAAATCAAGTCGTGATCAAGCCATTATTTTGTCGATAAATAGCTGCAAGAATCGAGCTCAATATTAAGAGCTTGTTTGAGCCTCATTAAAAGCTTAAGAATATATTTTGAAATAGAAGATTGATGGAAAATGTGTGGTTGAAAAATAAGAAAAAAAAATTTGATTTACGTGTAATATTATTTTATTGAAAAATATGTAATTGAAAAGAAGAGAGAGAATCGAACAAATACATAGAGGGGGTAGGTGTGGAAAATGATGGAAACTTGTTAATTAAAGCATGTCATAAAAAAATTAAAATAAAAAATAATTAGGCCTGGCCTTTCACATTCGTAAGTTGAACATGCAGGCGTGGATTAATCAATTTTTGTTTGACCCGTATTTTAAGGCTTAGAACTCGCACCTATGTTCTATAAAAATTACACTTATAATTTCAAAAATTACTGAAAAATCACTTGAGATTTATTTTGAATAATATATTATTTGTTGTTATTATAATTCGAAAATAATCAGGGCCCTTTTAGATGTTCAAGATTGTAGATTATAGAATAAAAATGGAAACAGTTACACAACTATCAACCTTTAAAGATCAAATTTGACAAACTTGTGAATTTTTTTCAAAACTTAGGTTGTATTAATTAAATAGGTAATTAAATAAGTTAAGGTCACAATAACATATAATTTATTATCACAATTACATATTAGTCATAATCACAAAACATCACAGTCACAAATTATAAATTTTATAGGTTACAACTTATTTATCGGTTGCAATTTATCAAATTAATCGATTACGACTAATTATTTGGTCATAAATGTCAAATTTTATAGTTTAAAACTTATGTATCGATCACAATTTATTTCTCGATCACAAATTATTAAATTAATTGATCACGACTTATTTCTCTATCACAAATTATCAAATTAATTATCTCAATTACCCAATTAAAATGGTCACAAATTACCCTTCATCTCATCCACCCACTTCAAATCTACAACTCACCACCGCCTCCAAATGCACCATCACCACAACCACCACCACCTTTAACGAACTGCAATCACCACCACTACAACCAACAACCACTATCACCTCACCACCACTGCAATCGCACCACCATCGCCACATATCGCACCAATCATCATATCACCACATGCACCCAACACCATCATCACACTACACCAGCACCATCATCGCACACACCCATACACCAGCACCATAGATCGCATCAACCACCATCACCAACACCTGTATCCTTCCCCAGATCCATCGTACCACCATCACCACATCGCACCAACACCATCACCGCATAGACCCATCACACAAAATTAGAAGAAAAGATAAACAAAAATGCGGTTGGAGGTGAGAACATTGAGAGAACAACCCACCGCACATACATCGTCGCTGTAACAGTAGTGACGAGCACTGCTCTGCATGCACGAAAGGCAGAGAAGTGAAGCAGTAGCCACAGGACGAGGAGGACAGTGGTGAGATTTTAGGTGGAAATGGTTTTAGCGCTAGGGTAGGGTGGGGTGGGGTGGGGTGGGGTGGGATGGGGTTGGGACGTTGGGTACACCTAATTTTTGAAAGAAAATACCGTGTACCTAAAATTGTGGAAATGAGAAACGGAAAAGCAAGGGGAAAATTAGACCATTTACTTTCCAAAATTAAAGAATTTGAATAATACTTTAGTAACTGATTAAAACCTTTAACCACGTAATTATTACGTTATAAACCCCCAAATCTCCAAATCCCAAATCAAACCCCCAGATTCCTGATTCCAACTCGGAAACGATTACAGGAAAGAGAAATCCTCAACCATGCGACGACTCCGCCCCTGATCCTCACCCACAACTGAGCTCCTCCTCACCCATGACAGATTTCGAATTTATTTATTTTTTGGAATTAAATGGATATATAATTCATTTTGGGTTAGCTGCTTTGCAATTGGAATAAGGAATGGGTTTAAAATCTTCGGTTGTAATACTGGAAATCTCCTTTATGGACGAGGTATGTATATGTATGCATTTGATTGTCAATTAAAATTCAATTTTTTATGGCTTAATTTTGTTTTTTTAAAATCACCTATTGAAACTGGATTTCTTTTGTTAGTTATTAGGGTTTTTGTGATTGTTGAAATGCTATACAGTTTAAGTCTCCTTGACATTAGTTGTGCTTTGAATTTTGAATTTTTCTCCAAGAGTAATTGTATTAGTTGTGTTTATTAAGTTTAGCTTAGTAGATTAATGATGTTTGGTCCATTGTAGGACTTATCGAGGGCTTTAGTTAGTTTTTCTAATCGAGTAACTAATTCTGAAACAATTATAAACTTCATTTACTAATAAAAAATTTGCACCTAATAGGTGTTTAAATTGTTTTTGCCCCTATTATTAGAGTAAATTCTGAGCTATTTCTTGCTCTATGTCCACGGGTTCGTGAGGTGTTGTTTAAACTATTCTGGTTAATGAAGTGTTTTTTTATTCTACGTCGGAAAGAAGAAGAGGCAACTGAAGACCACATCATTGACTTCTGTCCGATCCTTGTTTACTGATCAGGAGGGAGGCCATCAGACCCTGAATTCAACTATGAGAATGCTTCAGATACAAGCATAGAATCTATATGAAGGATCCAATTTCCAAATTTGTCCAAAAGGCCTAGCAAATCTAAGATTTTACCTTTTCAGAGCTCAAGCAAGCTACAAAAATCTCTGAATCAAGCTCAGGGAAAGTGGACTTGGATGTATATTTAAAGATGACGTAAGAAGTTTTGAAGATCCGGCTAAAAATTCGAAATTCAACTTAAAGTACATCTAATAATATTAACTGGTTATTGTTAATTTACGGATGTTTATATGAGTTTTTGTTGCTCTTGTTATTTTTTAAATAGTATGATTTGTTAGTTCTTATGTTTTATCCGCATTCATCAACCATCTTTATCACCATGGTGGTTATGTTTATCTAATGTAACGAGTGAAACTGTTTTATGCGAACTCAATACTTTCATTCTTGGTGGTCACATGAATCACCCATAGCCCCCCATTTCTTGGTGTTCGTAAAAAGAGCATATGCATACGCTCTTTTTCTTCTATTATAGCTATTTGTGAATAACAAAGTTGTATTTGTGTTTTGTGATGATTAAACTTGGGTGTTATACTATATATTTTCAGAGAAATCCATTTTCTATGTTCCTAAAAATAGCATATGCATATGCACTATTCTAGTGATGACTAATTGTGATCAATGTAGTTTCTACATTGTTATCCCTTTCTCCATTCCTTAACAATTAGATATTAGAGCCATTTTCGATGTTGTTTCCCTTCAAATTTGTAGCAGATTTGTGAAGCAATTGTTCAATGTTGGAAAAAGGGGATAGCATGATTTACTTTGGTCACAGTTGGGCATGATACCCCCTCTATTAAGTATTTTGACATGAAAATATGAAGATATTATTGTCACTTTTTTAAGATTTTGTCACTTTTTTTTAGTTTTTGTCACTTTTATCTATAGATGATGATGACCAAGAGTTTTAGACGGACAGTTGAAACAACTGTGATTGAAGCGCTTGAAATTTTGGAGTTCATGCAATCAAAAGGCTCAACTATGTCTTCTTCACTGCAAAAAACTTATGGAATTTCCATGAAAAATGTATGAATTAATTGAAATTTTTGAACATTTTCGAGTAAATAGATCGTGTATTTTATAATTGGGAAAGGGGGGAGATAAAGGAATGGGAACAAAGGACAATCCAAACACAATCTCTCGCAAATTGATCTGATTGCACTGTCAGTAGCTCACACTGTTGGTTTTTCCCACTACAATCGTTTTGCAAACCGCCTTTACTCGTTCTCACTCAACTGCTCGAGAGGGTACTGTCCTGCTTTCAACCAGCTAAGTTTTCTGTCGCTTTGCTCTCTAATGTCCGTGGGATGGTTCTGGATTCGGAGTTCACTTTTGATGTGAAGAAATACATATGTAGAGAACGGAACTGTATATTGAATGTTTTATACCTGTCTTTAATCATTGCCCGAGAAACATTAGCAGTGCTAAAGAAAATGGAATCCATTTCGATTTTCAAGATCGAACTTGATTAACAAAGTGAAGGAAAGAGAAGGAAAAATTTAGTGGTTGTTTGGTCACTGATGTGTTT
>CAIGRT010118342.1:0-18516 GCA_903798405.1 Fraxinus platypoda | reverse complement strand
TAGTTTCTTACCTAAAGTGCAAATCAGTTGTAAGTGTCTGTTATGGTTGTTTTCGGCTGATGCATTTATACTGGGTGTTGGGCTCATTTTCAGATTAAGATTCAATAAAATAAGAATTGCTTCTTCTTCGATTCTCGATTTGTTCAAGCTCCAATAGCCAACTTACTTTTCCCCTATTCTATGTAAAGCCATTGCCTCTTTCAGTAATTTTATCAAATAGTTGGCGAGAGCGAATAATTATGTTATGTTCAATTTCAGATTCCATGAACAGCAAATTCGTCGGGATCCTTGAAACAATTTGATTCTGAAAAGCCCTTTCATATAGTCAAGAATGGTAGCCACATTTGCAGAAATAAATTAAGGTAAGTCCAGCAGGCCGCCTTTCATGCTTTCGACGCTATGTCAATTACTAACAAGTTATTTGATTGGTAAAAAAAACATAGTTTTCAACTGTAAACGGTCGATAAACGGAATATTCTCTTGACGGTTTTAGCAGTAAATGGTATTGACGTCACAAATGAACCTGCGTGGTTAGGAAGAGAAGCGACGGCGAAAAAATATGATTAATTTATTTGGGAAACCACTTATAATGGTACTAATTTATTGTTTTAAGTGGTGGATTAGAGAATGATTAGAGGTTATGAAAAGGACTGGTTACCAGTCAATTTGGTATTTGACAACGAATTTTTCCTCCTGTACAAAAAAAGCTCTTACAGAAAAAATACAGATACTCACATGGGGTGTCTATTCTGGTGCATTTCTGTACGTGTAGTGCAGTTGATTTGACAACAGATAGGATTCAATATGATTAAAGAATTGATATATGCAATAATCTTTACTCCTCTTTAGTGTAGATTAAAATCAAATTTTTAATAAATTTTGATAAAAATTGTGATTAAAAAGTTGTTGATTCTATAAAATGTGTGATTAAAATTAATTATTGACTTTAACTTAAATGAAAATTTAGATTTTAATTTTTGTCAAACGGAAAATTATTATTTAGTATTTTTAATTCTATTCAAATAAATTAAAATGTGAAAGGTACAATTACTTATTTCATAATTTCATTATTGATTAGTAGGGACAGGCTACTTTTATTTGACTTGAAAAGTTTAAAGTATACTTGAGCATATATTTGACCATTGACGGCGCATTCATGTCTCGGTTAAAAATTTACTTTATTTAAAGATATATTTTATTTTAATACATACATTAAGTCATTTAATTTCACCTTTCATTTAACCTATCATTTAAAGTCACATAAACTGTGTTTTCATCCCCACTGAAGATGAATAACATTACACAAACGTTTGGAATCCGGCAATAGAAAGACAGCTATAACAGCATATTATTGCCACTACATTCAATTAATTACTTGTGAATAACAAAAAGGCTCGGTGCACCTCAAATGTGTTATCTCTTTCAACTCCCAGCCGTTCATACGTGGATTTCTTCAGATTCTCCATCATCTCATAGTCAAACGATTCGCTTCTTTGCTCTTCTTTTAAAACTTAAGTTGTTCATAGTAATAAAATCGTATATTCTTTGAAAAATCACTTTTCGTTACTTATTTTAAAAAAAATCTACATTAAATAGATCCAAAATATTTTTCTCTATATTGTGTTTTAATTATTAATTTTAAGAAATCGTTACTACAAAACTTTTTTCACACGAGGGACTCAAGCATGGCATTTTAATAAGAAGGAAAAGTCTTCTTTGTTTCCTTCATAACCACTCTCTACATCGTTTCTTTTCTCCTTCCAACAAACCATCTTACCTTTCCACTATCAAATTCCAAGAAAAACTGTTACATAATTCCTTTTTTTTTTTCCTAAAAATTAAATTCAATTTGCATTCTCTTTTTTCCTTTTGATTTTCGGATGGGAATCGTGGCATGGCCTGTGCAGAGAAATAAATGGCTATGAAGAGCATCTGGTATCGCCATAGGCATACAGGAGTTTGTAATTTCAAGAAACAGAGAATTCTATGTGTATGCTATGGATGAATTGCCAGGGGCTTTGGGAACAAGTGCTAGCTTGGCTTTAAGATTAGGACAGGCCGTTTTTGCTGTTGCTTCTCTGCTCTTCATGTGTTTAGATATTGAGTTCTACAGTTACACTGCTTTCTGGTATTTCTTTAATTGATTTCTTTTTTATGGGTATTTTTTATTTTTCTTGATTCTTGATTATTGGTTGTTTTGTGGGGTTTTATGAATTTGATTTTTAGATTTTAAAAAAAAAAAAATTGGATGATATGTGTGCATGCATGTATGGATTAGTACTGACCATAAATAAATTGAATGGGAGATCACAGGGATCATGTGATAACAAGATCTAGAAATTTGGGTTCCTTAATGTTCTTAATTTTTTGTTTTCTGTCGGTGAAGAGTACAAATTTGTGACAGCTATGTTTGACAATTTTGAAGGGGATTGAGTAGCAGTGAGAATTAGGTGGAGAAAAAAAAATAAGGACAAAAATAGAAATTTAGAAGTTATCATGCCATTTAGGCTATTTCCGAAGATATATCTCAACATTCAAGTGGGTATTCATTAGTTTCCATATATAGTGATTACAATTATAGCATTCAGGAAATTACAAATTACAATTAATTAGAATCGATCTTTTTGTGGTGGAATCGAATACATGGCATTCCCTTTGTATTGATGCATACACACTCAATCATTATTGCATCATCAATCATTATTGCATCATATCAATAAATAATTGAATGGAGGTTAGCTCGGCATGCTGGGCAGATGGAAAGACCACTGAAAATTAAGTATAATGACCACAGAATGTTAATTTTCTGGAAAAGGATTGTGATGAATTTTGTGCATATAAATATAATGCTTCGTAAATTTTAGCGCATTTTTGTCTCTTTTTGAGCTTCCTTGTCAACATGGCCTGAGAAATGTCAATGAAATTGAAGGAATCTATGTTAAGCATATAATGAAAGTCGGATAGGGAATTATCACCTGTTTTATTTGCTGCAGTATTGTCGTTGCAGCAGATACAGAGTTCCAGAGTTGTATCATTAGGTATTAGCTCTGGCTCTGTAGGGGTTATTGTTGATTGAATGACGATTTAGGATTGCAAGTATTTTTGAGTATTTAAAATTTACTTCAATAGTTCATGGATTCCTCACTTGGCAGGTTCCCCACTGTTTTAATTTTATTGCGTAGGTCTAGGTGCCCATATTACTATTATATTCTTCAATACTTTTGATGCGCCGCAAACAATTTTATAGGTTACGAAGTCCTTGATTGTCTCTCGTTACGGTTCTAATGTGGAATTTATGTTCTTTATTTTATATATTGTAAGCAAATTTGTGAATCCTCTATGGTAAGAACAGCAAAATTTTAAATAAAAAACATTGACTTTAATTCGTATGTTTGAAGGATCATTCATTTGATATATTGGTATATTATCAGGGTCATTCAATTCGTGTAATGTAACTTGATGAAATGAGAAAAATACAAAAACTCTGCATGGTTTGACGAGTGCCTGGAGGAAGTCCATACATCGGATGGTTCATGTTAACTTTTCCTTAAAATGTTTGGTAAGGGGAATATAAAAAAAGAAACAGACAGTATAATTTTATTCATTGAAATGTCTAGCGTAATCTAATATTATATACCAAACGTGCACTTTGTTTTCCGGTTAGTGTAATATTTTTTTTTTCACTTATTCTTTTTATCATTCTATATTAGCAAATTTTAAGGTTGCAAATCATGGGGATATACTAGTTCAATTGTTAGTTGTATTTCTTTCTACTTGCAGCTTTCTGGTGACCATCATGGGTTTAGTGATTCCGTGGAGCTTGACATTGGCTATGGTGGATGCATTCTCTGTTTTCATGAAACGTCCTACTCATCAATCCAGTTTGCTTTCAATGATTATCGTAGGAGATTGGGTATACGGCTAATTTCTTAAATTTGATTGTGACCCAAAATATCCATTATGGTAGAATAACGAAAACGTTGTCTGCCTTCACAGATTCTGTCATTTCTGTCATTAGCAGCTTCGAGTTCAACAGCTAGTGTGTCTGATCTTTTGATTGCGTCTAACGGTTCCTTCTGTACTGCAAATTTATGCACGCGATATCAACTGTCAGCTGCAATGGCCTTCTTGTCTTGGTTTCTGTCATTAGCCTCCTCCCTCTTCAACCTGTGGCTTCTTCCTACCGCATAATTCATCTATATATTCAATGTTCGACTTTGGGATGTGCCTGTAGAAATTAAAATTAAGTGATTTTTCCCAAGAAAGTTTTGTTGTTCAGAATTTAGAGTTTGGATATACATGTTCAATGTGGAAAATTATTCCTTGTAGTCTTGTTGTAAGTGTACATATATTGAATCCTTTCATGAAATCTGTAATAAAAGAAAACATTCTGTTAACGAAGTTTTTGGGTGAATTATGTTGTACTTCGTCGACCACTGCATTTCTTAATTTAGTGGATAGTCCAGCGAACTCATTTCATTCTGTGCCTTCTATCCATCTGGTGACCTACAATATGCACACTTACTGTAACCCCTGACCGGAATCCGCACATGTATAACAACTTAATTAGGGGCTATGCGAATAACAAACACCTGGAAAGGCATTTTTGCTTTATCAAACAAATGCTCTGTTCGGGTATTTTCCCAAACGTGTTTGCTTTCCCTTTTATACTGAAAGCTTGAGCGACTCTACAGGCCTACCGAGAAGAGATTTTAACTCTTGTTCATGTGATGAAGTTGGGGGTTTTTTAAGTCTCATATTTGTGTGCAAAATGGGCTTATAAATTTTTATATTGGCTCTGGAAGGATCGAGAGTGCACGAAAAATCTTTGATGGTATTGAGGCTAGGACCATAGTTTCATGGAACTCATGGATCAGTGGGTATTCGAAAATGGGTTGTTGGAAACAAGACTGTTTTGTGGGATGAGAAAAGGAGGGTTTGAACCTGATGATCGTACCTTAGTTTGCTATCAGTTTGTTCGGAAACTTTGATCTTGAGTTAGAGAGGTTTCTTCATAACTTCATTAGTATATCAAAATTAGTGGGGTTTATTTGTTGTTTATGTCCATAATGACTTCTGGACATGTATGCCAACTGTGAGCATTTGCAAACAGCTGAAGCAGTTTTCAATCGGTTATTCATAAAAATGTTGTTTCCTGGACTTCCATTCTATGGTTAGTGCACATGCCAAACACGGAGCAGTGGAAATAACTAATAATGTTTTTGATAAAATGCCTGTGAAAAATGTGGTTTCTTGGAATTCCATGATTTCCTGTTATCTCCAGAATGGTTGCTACAGGGAAGCTCTGGAATTCTTTTCCAAAATGTGTAATTCTGGAATTCATCCTAATGAAACTACTATAACTAGTGTTCTTTCAGCCTGTAGTCGAGTTGGTGAGCGACAGGATGGAAATTCCATGATCATGTCCACGATAATATTATGAAACCTACTGTTACTTTGAATAATGCACTTATGGACATGTATGCAAAATATGGTTCGAAAGAGGGCATTAGATGTCTTTCTTAAGATGCCTGAGAAGAATACTGTCACGTGGAATACTATAATTTGTGCCCTCGCATTACATGGTTGTGGATTTAGAGCAACTGAACTTTTTGAAGAGATGGAAGCCGAAGGAATACTGCAATTACCTTCACTAGCTTGCTTTCTGCTCGTTGTCATGGTGGTCTCACTGATACTGAAAGAACCTTTTACCACAAAATGATTCACATTTACAAAATACCCCATGATACTGAGCACTATGCCTGCGTGATCGATATTCTTGGTCATGGAGGGCTTTTGGAAGAGGCGCTTCAGCATGTTGGAAAAATGCCAATGAAGCCAGACATAGTTATCTGGGATACTTCGCTTGGTGCTTGTAGAATTCGAAGAAATGTGGAAATTGCAAAACTGTTCTTAAAGCAGCTACTGGAACTGGATATATTCTGTGAAGCTGAAAGATGGGAAGACATGAAGATTGAAGAAGACAAGGAAACTAATGAAGGATCGTGTTGTCAGAAAGAGTGATGCAGTCAGCTCTATTGAAATTGGTGGGCACATTTCTGATTTCATGGTTGATGACAACAGACACGAAGCTTCTCATGTAATCTACACTGTGCTCAGTCAGTTGACAGATCACATAAAGTCCGAAGGATGCAGTCTTAATAGGGAATTCTTAGATGCCAACGAAATTTGAAGCTTTGCAGTAAATGGGGTTACATCCATCCCCAGTGTGAATGTGCATTCTTCGTAAGAGAACCCAAGAGCAATTTCACATATCTGAATTGGCTTCCCTAATGCTATTTCATGTCTATTCAACAGAAACTTCTTTAGTGGTATGGCTGTGGCACTCTACAGCTTGATCTTAATTACCAATGTCAACCCTTTTTGTGAAAAATACCAAGAAAGAAAAGGAAGAAAATTCATGGACCGACCAATCACCGTAAAGGTGCATTTCACATCTAGGAATACCATAGAATCCATATTTCTTTTCGTTTTCGGGCTGGGAAGCACGGGTAAGAATGAAGCTTAACACTTTTTAGTATTTCTTGAATAAGTTCAAAAATACCTTTTTAAATAGATCCCTCAAGAAGCCCAACATTGCTAATATTGGCAAAATTCAGTTTCTTCTTCTGTTTATTACTTAAATAATTTCGAATTTTCGTTATTGCGAAGCAAAGAAGACAGTAGCAGCTTCATCTTCAGCTCCAGATCATCCAGCTCCAGCCAAGCCAAGACAACAGCTCTCATAACAGCCAAGATGAAGTTAACCTGTTTAACTGTCAAAGGAATCAGTTTGGTAGTTAGTTAGTTAGAATTAGTTGGAATAAATACAGTTAGTTAGTTAAAACTGTTGATAAAAGATTCATATGTAATGCCTAAAAATGTAATCTCATTTCAATCGTTTTCTCAATCAATGATTAATGAAGAATTCATCTCCTTCTTCTATATTTTCTTCTATCAATTCAGAATTTTTAACATAGTATCAGAGTCATTTATCTCCAAATAAAATTCTGTCGTTTCCCTTTTCTTCCTGAAGCGAAACAGAACATATCAGACTATGGCGAATTCACTTTTTAATCCAACAAGTCATTACTTTCTTCATCCAAGTGATAATCCTGGGGCTTTAATTGTGTCTGAGGTCTTCAACGGAGACAATTACATTGCTTGGAGCCGTTCAATCTCTATGGCACTAAGTGTCAAAAATAAATCAGCTTTCATTAATGGTTCCCTACCAGCTCCAAGTCCAACAAGTAGTGTTGTATACAATTGTTGGGTACGTGCTAACAATCTGGTATTATCTTGGTTGTTGAATTCAATCCACAAAGAAATTCGTCAAAGTTTATTGTATATTTCATCTGCCTGTGAAGTGTGGAATGAACTCAAGACTAGATACATTCGTAGTGATGGACCTAGACTGTATCACTTGGAGAAATCCCTCAGCTCCATTTCTTAAGGCTCACAGTCATTAACCACATACGACAATTCATTCAAAGCTACTTTGGATGAGTACATTAATTCCTTATTGGCTAAATGAATCATATTCAGCATTGAGAAGCCAGTTGCTACTAACTGCCCCATTTCCATCATTAGCTCGGGTATATGCTCTTTTACTTCAAGAAGAAAGCCAGCGAGATCTACATGCTCATTTACTACCAGAATCAGTTGCAATGGCTGCGAGACAACCTCCTAGAGCATTCAGTAAACCCCTACCTTGGAAGAATAAAAAGAAGCCTAAATGCACTCATTGTGGCTACCTTAATCACATTGCAGGTACTTCCAACTCATAGGCTACCCCCTGGCTGGAAAGGTCCTAGAGGACCAAGAATGTTTGTTGATACCTCTTTTGCCCGTGCTGTAACAATAAATCAACCTACAGATGATAGGGGACCAAGTTATCCATTCAATCAAGAACTTTACCAGCAATTCATAGCTTTTACCAAATCTCAGCAAACACCTTCAACTCCAAAAACAGAAAACCCCATAGCAGCCACTATTACTGCAGGTATTTCATTCTGTAATAGCTCCTTCAAGCCAACAAATATTTCCTGGATAATCGATACAGGTGCAACAAATCACATGATCTGTTCACCAAACCTTTTCACATCCATTGATTCAACCACAAGTTGCAATGTTCACTTGCCAAATGGATCCTCCACACCAGTCAGTCACATAGGTAAAGTTAAAATTTCTAATAGCTTAACTCTTAACAATGTTCCATGTGTACTTTCTTTTTCATTCAACCTTATTTCAATTTCCAAGTTAACAAAGTCTTCTAACCTTTGTGTATTATTTTCTACCACTCATTGCTTCATACAGGATCTATCCAGCCTGAGGATGACTAGTTTTGTTAAAGAAAAAGGAGGCTTATATCATCTACTGACTAGTCATGACAACATATGCCTCAATCTATCTCCAGTCCAGCAGCTTCATCTTCTCAACATTCCAACTATGACCTATGGCATCACAGGCTTGGACATATATCCAATGCGAGAATGTCTAAAATCCTACAAATTACACCTCAAATACCTTGTAACAATTTACATATATGCGAAGTTTGTCCTCTAGCAAAGCAAAAGAAATTACCATTTCCTATCAGTGAATCAATATCAAACAGAATTTTTGATTTAGTCCATTGTAACATTTGGGGTCCATTTAGTGTGCATTCTTTCAATGGCTATAGATTGTTTCTTACTTTGGTTGATGATTATTCCAAATGCACATGGGTTTTCATGATGCAATCCAAATCTCAAACTCGTAATCATATCAAAAACTTCTACCAAATGGTCATCACTCACTTTAATACTAAAATAAAATCCATTAGATTAGACAATGGTGTTGAATTCCTCATGCCAGACTTTTACCAATCTCATGGGATTATTCATCAGAAAAGCTGTGTAGAATCACCCCAACAAAATGGAATAGTAGAGAGAAAGCACTAATATATCCTACAAGTAGCTAGAACACTTCTTTTCCAATCCAATGTTCCTCTTATTTTTTGGAGTGATTGTATACTTACTGCAGTACACATCATAAACAGCATACCATCACCCATTCTTGGCAACAAGACACCTTATGAAAAACTCTTCAAAAGATCACCGAAAATCACCTCAGAACCTTTGGTTGTCTTTGCTTTGCATCCACAATCAGTGCATATAGAGAAAAGTTTTCTCCTCAAGTATCTAAGTGCATCTTCCTTGGATATCCTCTTGGATACAAGGGCTACAAAGTGTATGATTTACAAGCCCACAAAGTTTTCATCAACAGGAATGTAATTTTCTGTGAAAACACATTTCCTTATAAACAGTCATCATCAAACTCACCGTCAGATTCCCATGTATTTCCTATACCTGAGCCCATCCATGTTTATCAAACACCAACAGCTTATCCACTTGCTCAACTTATTCCAGAAACAGAGGCAGCAGCTCCATCTTCTAGAGCTTCAAACTCTCAGTCTCCAACTCCTGAATCTCCTGCTTCGAACTCTCAGTCTCCAGTCCCTTCATTCACTTCCCCTCCTTCAAGCACTTCTTCAAACTCTCCTGAGTTACAAAATAATCTACAAATCTCCAATTTTCAGCCGCCTCTCAGAAGATCAAACAAAACCAGCCTTCTGCCTGCTCATTTGAATGATTATCAGTGTGAGTTGCCCTCCTCTTCCACAGCAAACCAGTCTTCTGCAATGCTGGCCAGACCATATTCATCAGGTAAACCATATTCTCCTCCAAATTTATTTCTACTAATCGTTTAACTCCCAAATACAAAGCGTTTACTACAACACTCTCCAACACCTTTGAACCAAAATTCTATGTTCAAGCTGTAAAATTTTCTCACTGGCAAAAAGCTATGGATAGTGAAATTAAGGCTCTTGAAAAGAGTAATACTTGGACCCTCATGCATCTGCCACCTGACAAACATACTATTTGATGTACATGGGTTTACAAGGTCAAGTATAAGGCAGATGGCACTGTGGAAAGGTATAAAGCACGGCTGATTGCTAAGGGATATACCCAAAATGAAGTCTTGATTTTTTTGACACCTTTTCTCTCGTTGTAAAGTTGACTTCCGTTTGGGTATTATTAGCTATTGCAGCAGTAAACAATTGGTTTTTACACCAATTAGATGTCAACAATGCTTTTTTGCATGGTGATTTACACGATGAAGTCTACATGGAGTTACCACAGGGTTATCCAATTCATGACTCCTCCTTGGTTTGTAAACTGAATAAGAGCTTGTATGGACTTAAACAAGCATCGAGACAGTGGTTTGCAAAGCTCACTACCAGCCTCATGTCATATGGTTTTCTGCAAGCCAAGTCAGATTCTTCCATATTCCTTCGCACTACTTGTGATTCATTCATGGTGCTCTTGGTTTATGTTGATGATATCCTACTTGCAAGCAATAATCTCAATGAAATTCAAGCTCTCAAGAAATTCTTGGATAATCAGTTCACAATTAAGGACTTAGGTGAGTTAAAATATATTCTTGGCCTAGAAATTTCTAGATCACGGAAGGGAATAAGCCTTCGTCAAAGAAAATATGCTCTAGATATATTGGAAGACTCTGGCTTCTCTGGCTGCAAACCTGTAGCATTTCCAATTGATTCAACCCTCAAGTTAAGTTCTGAAGACTGCAGCTTCATACCTGATCCCACAATCTACCGAAGACTCATTGGCAAATTGATCTACCTCACAATCACAAGACCTGACTTATCCTATTCAGTCCAAGTCCTTAGTCAACTTATGTCCAAACCTACTGAGTCACATTTGAATGCAGCTTACAGGGTCTCAGATACATTAAGGCTACCCCCAGCCAAGAGTAATTCTTCCCCAGCAATTCAGAATTGCGTCTCAAAGCTTATAGTGATAGTGATTGGGCGGGTTGCATTGACACTAGGTATAAAGCATTACTGGCTTTGCCATTTTCCTTGGTGAATCTTTAATTTCATGGAAATCGAAGAAACAAGCTACAGTCAGCAGGTCTTCTGCTGAAGCTGAGTACATGGCACTTGCTTCCACAACATGTGAGATCCAATGGCTGATTTATCTTCTACAGGACTTAGGTATCAATCATGATTATCATGCACTCATGTATACTGACAGCAAGGCAGCACTTTTCATTGCTACTAATCCCGTTCAACACGAAAGAACCAAGCATATTCAAATAGATTGTCATCTTGTTCGAGAGAAACTTCAAACTGGTTTGGTTAAGATCATCCACGTTCCTACCCAATATCAGCTAGCAGATGTTTTGACAAAATCTCTTGGTTCCACATTGTTCAAAATGAACATTTCCAAGATGGGCATTCTTGACATACATGTCCCTCTTGAGGGAAGATCTTACGAAGCAAAGAAGACGGCAGCAGCTTCATCTTCAGCTCCAGATCATCCAGCTCCAACCAAGCCAAGATAGCAGCTCCCATAACAGCCAAGATGAAGTTATACTCGTTTAGCTGTCAAAGGAATCAGATTGGTAGTTAGTTAGTTAGTTAGAATTAGTTAGAATATATACAGTTTTTTTTTTTATAATCGAAATCTCTTTTATAAATAGAGTCTCATTTGTGGTGGAGGAAAATCGTGGTTACAAAACCAAATAAAACCAACTAATTTTTTTTTCCAAACTCCATAGAATCTAAAACAACATTGGAAGATTTAAAGTCGAACTGCAGGGAGAAAAACCTCTTAAATGAGGAATGCCCAATTTATCCATAGGCAAGCCTCCTCGAACTGATGATGAAATAGCAGTGGAATCCATCCAGATCTGTGAAACGCTAGACGCTCCCATCTTTGACAAGATATCAGCTACAGAATTACTCTCGCGATGTATGTGTTGAACTCTANAGACAATAAGTATTGTATTTCTTCCCAGTAATCCTCTAAATACTAAATACCGCAAACCTTCCTCTCGAGCCAATTAATGATAAGCAGTGAGTCTAGCTCCACTTCAAGTCGGCTAATTTCCATCCTTTTAGCATGTCGGAGCCCATATAATAATGCTTGTAGTTCAGCACCATTATTGGTGCCCTCACCGAGATTCATATGTAATGCCTATAAATGTAATGCCTTACCGAGATTCATACAGTTAGTTAGTTAGTTAAAATTGTTGATAAAAGATTCATATGTAATGCCTATAAATGTAATCTCATTTCAATCGTTTTCTCAATCAATGATTAATGAAGAATTCATCTCCTTCTTCTATATTTTCTTCTATCAATTCAGAAATTTAACATTTGTTTCTCTAGATTTCTTTTCTTTTCTTTTTTACGATAAAGACAGTTTATAGATTGAGGATAAGGGTACTGTAATAAAGCAACCACCTGTAACGTACTTATGTCCTCATTCTCTTGATTTTATAGTTCACACATAAATTGGAAATTCAAATATCTGTAAATTTCATATTTAAATCTTAAGATTAATATTTAAGTGGTTAGGTTAGATTATGAACATCCCAACAAGGGAAGATTACGTCTATCTGATTTAATTTGACGTACAAATTATGCTTCGTCGTATTTATTTATTAATTATACATTATCTTCAGGTTAGGTGAAGAATTTAATGCAATTCAACTAATGAAGACTTAGTCTAAAGATCATGGGTACATTGGACTTTCCCTCAACAAATTCATCATTCATTCAATAACGTAATCTTATTAGATTCCGTACAGCCAGGCTGTGGATCATAAGATTAATTAGTATTATGATTCAATAATCTTGTGTGATCGATCCGACACCCATGTTACTGCGTTGTCTTTAATCCTACGGAAGGTGCATTTCATTTTCTTAATGAGATCATATATAGGAGAAGGTTACTGTGCTCGGCGTAGTAATAGTGAGTAGGTAGTATGAGATCTATGCCGGCCGTCTAAATCATATGAGACCGTGGTTTTCTTGTAGTTTTATGTCACTCAAAAGAGAAGAAGATCGGACTAAAAGAGATGCCACCTTCGATGATTGAACTTGAATTTAGTTCGAGATCGAAACTGGCCCTGATGGAGACTAGACTTCTAGTAATAGTAGGTGCACATTCAGTTGAGGAGAGCTATTCGGGGGTCTTATCTTATACTTTAGTCGAAAATATGTTAGATACGAAGGTATACAGAAAAAGTACTTAAGAAGTGCCTAATTTAAGAATTGTAAAATGTATTGAGAAAATACTATTAAAAACGACTGAATATGGATGAGAATTGGTTGTGTAGGTACATACAAACTTAAGAAGGAATTGATCGATATATCCAAATGGTGTCATGGCGGTTGTCTGTTTGTCCCTACTCTGCAATCATCATCGTGCAGTTCATTCAATTTAGCAAAGAAAACGTGCCGAGGCCAGGATAATGCACAAGTTTTCTCCGATTTCGTTCGGTGGTCAATTAGAGAAAATCAAGGAGAGATTCTTGATAGAATTTCTGCATCTTTGAATCAAGCTAGCTAGGGAGGCAGGTACAACAAATATTGCAGTGTTTTCTATATAGGACAGATCAAAATAAATACATGTACGTGCATGTACATTGTCTTGTCTAATTTGGAAATACGAAATAGCATTTGGATAACATTTCCCTTTTTTAAGGAGATAATGATACTCTTGTGTTGCATAAAATAATAAATAAACAGAAAGACGATCGTAAATATGAATACATCTTTCTCCAATTTTCTCTCTTTTTTCACGATGCCAATATCGTCATCTTGACGGAGATTGGGAGAGGAAATAATTGATGAATTTTGTCGCATGTACTTCTTTTATAATCTTTTCTAGTTATATTTTGTCCGTGTTTGAGTTTCATTATTTTAAAAAATCATTTTTCACTAACTTATATTTAATTATATATTTTTTCAATAAAATAATTTTGTGCGTAAACTCAAAAATTTTATCCTACTTCTTAAACTTACATTCTCCCAAAAAAAAAAAAAAAAAATCTATTACAAAAATTTTTTTTTTACAAAAAAATGGGAATCATCTCAGAAAGAAACAAAATCAGATTGAAAATGAAAAAAATAAATGAAAATACAAAGGCCCAAATGAGCAGATAAAAAATGATAAGTTGTTGTCGGGTTGTTGGTTCGCAACCCTACCACTTCCTTGTCCCAAATAAAAGAATTTTATATAAATATAAAAACAAAATCAGCAGTTTCTACGTGTCTTTCTGCATGGTATCTACTCCCTGACTTTGCCACGTTTGGCGCTTCTTCTACTCAAAACACCCTTTCTTTCCACAAAATTACAACCCTACCTTAATTTGTTGCTTCTAAATTACACTACATTAACAGTAAACAACATTATTCCAAAGTAACATAAACCCAGGCCGGCCAACAAGCTCATTTAGGTAAAATCAACCAAGTATACATTTTTTTTCTCTCTCTAACTCTGCCTCTGTGTATCGCCATGATAAAATGTCTCAAACTTGATGAAATAGTCTAAAATTAAGTGATAGGTGTGGAGTTGATTTTGTGTAAAGTAATTTTTTAAAAAATGTATGATTAAAAGTGTGTCAAGAACTTTAGCCAGTCATTAATTGGCAAAAATAAAATTTTGAATTGCAAATTTTTTGAGAATACGTGGTTAAAAATAATGAAAATTTTTGGATTTACGTGCAAAAGATTTTATTATGTAAATGTATAATTAAAAATGAGTACATAAAATAACTCCGAATATTGCCCATATTCTTCCTCTGTACTTTCCCCCAATATTGCCATACCTAATACCACCATCTTTTGCCTTTTCATTCCTTGGTTTTGCTTTAACCAATCTATTTTCGAATCACCACTTTTATTAAGATTAGAATAATTAACATAACATAAAACTAATGACTCCTAATTTCTTGTAACTTTTTGGAATTTATGCATTCCAAACTTGAGTTTGAAGATGATCCAAGCAAGGTTATCACCGACGAAAATTCAAGAACCACCCGAAACTCAAAACGGGCTAATTTCAATATAGCTTTTCTCACGAATTACATCGCTTTCAAGAATAAATCACTGACTCGAATGGAAATCACTAAGATTTTTTTTTTTAATTTTGTAGTTCTAACTTGTACTATTGAGCATGAAAGAGGAAAACGCACATTACCCCACCCTACCTCACTTCATCCTACAGTTAGCCAATCTTTTCCTTTCACCTTCCTCCAACTTTTTCTCAAAATAGACCAAATACATTTCAAAATGGTCCAATAATTTTCACAAGGATGAGAAATGGATGAACCTAGTCCCTGTTTTCGTAATTTCGTTCAAAAAGTGGGTCACAATAGTACAAGTACTCTTCTCATACAAGCTGTCACCTGCAATTTACAGGTTGGCAACCCCTGCCCACTGATCGAAAAACATAGAAATCACATTTCATTTATTTATTCATTTCTCTCTCTTACGTGGCATCCTGGTTCACTTTCCCATACGCCCCCTCTATTTATACGTAAAACTTTCGCCTTCTTCTCACGGTTCAGCATAAAAAAAAAGGGTATTCAGTTTTTCCCATTGCAGAGAAGAGAGGAGGAGAAGAGAAAAAACTGAATATAAATAAATTGATTTATTTATTTATTATGGGTATATGCAGTTCTTGCGAATCATCATCTGCGGTGACGGCCAAGTTGATATTCGATGATGGGAGATTACAGGAATTTTCATATCCAGTTAAGGTTTCATATGTTTTGCAAAAGAACCCTACATGTTTCATTTGTAATTCCGACGAAATGGATTTTGATGTTGTCGTGTCGGCTGTAAGTCATGACGAGATGCTTCAGCCGGGTCAGCTGTATTTTGCGCTGCCGTTGAGCCGGTTGAAGCGCCGGCTGAAGGCGGAGGAAATGGCAGCATTGGCCGTAAAAGCCTCCTCCGCATTGACCAAGAGTGGTGATAAATGCCTGTGCCGCCGGAAAATATTGGTTTTTTCCGGTGAGAATGATCTGAAGACGGCCCACGTCGGTAATGCCGGGATTAGAACTGGGAAGCTGACGAGAAATTTGAGTGCAATACCTGAGTAGGGTTGTTGTGAGAAATTCGTTTTGTAAATAATAGTCTAATTTTAATGACAGACGAATTAAGGTTCATTAGCAGATAAGCTATGTAACCGAATTCTGCAAATGGCTGATTCGAAGAGGCATTACCCTTTCTCTTTCCTCTTGACCAATTTTTCGTATGTTAAGCTGTGTCGAAAAACATTATTTTGCCTCAAAAATGTCCTTTATAACTGATTAATTGAGTTGAAAATCAATATCAGTACAAAATTATTTTTGTTATTTTTGAATTTTTTATAATTGCAAAATAGGTCAGTTTTTGGAATTTTCACTTGTAAGAGGATAAGAAGGACGGACGGACGAACTAAGAGATGAGTTTCATTCGGTGGTGTCGTGATCAGACTTTGTTTGCAGTATACTCAACGTTTTGTGAGATAGACAATAATATTACACGTAAACTCAATATTTTTTAATATTTTTTAATATCTATAATTGCAAAATAGGTCAGTTATTGTTGATTTTTATTAGACGAGTGAAACTCATTAACAATTATATTTTCAATTTTAATGAAATTTTAATTTATCAGAAACAAGCTCGTATTATATACATCTGGGAGAGTGAAACAAGCCAAGATTGTGGTTACGTTCCAGGAAGGGAGGAGGGGTATTAGGTTGGTTAAAAAATAGATGGGAGCAAGTTCTTTACAGCTGGAACCACGGAATAAAGCTACTCAAATAGGAAACTTGATAAGGTATGCTGACAGGTATTATGTGGCAGCACCTATTTGGCTGCTTTTTTTTTTTTTTCTACCTATCAAATGAAAAAATGACATGTGTCCTCCTGTTTTAAATTCTATCATTGAACCTGTTCATGTAGCATGATTTCCAACCATGCGATACGGATATACATTTGGCTGACATTGTCAAATGATTATGGAGAAGAGAACATATAGGTATGTACAAAATGTTCATAAGAAAATTGGGAAAATTGCAGTCACAGTATCAAATTTTCACTTTCATGCAGACTTAACTTAAACTTTCACTTTGTTTCATTCACGGTAACAAACATTTCAAAAACTCGTACTTAAAGTCCAAATGGATGAAAACTATTAGTTTGACTGTTAGTTGACCAAATAATTGACTTTGATTATTGTTTTAACTAATTTTAAAAGGCTAAAATGATAACTTTACATTTTTATAATGAAATAACGAAAATCAAATAATTAAAATAAAAAACCAAATGGATGGAAACTATTAGTTTGATCGTTAGTTGACCAAATAATTGACTTTGATCATTGTTTTAACTAATTTTAAAATGCTAAAATGGTAACTTTACGTTTTTTATAATAAATTAACGAGAATCAAATAATTAAAATAAAAAACCAAATGATGAATCTGAAATTATAATTTAATTGTCATCCAATACAAAGTATAAATAGCAACTTGCACATATCCAATATTCCGTTCTATTGAGATCTCTCATCAAAAAGTGGTTTAGCATTATTTTTTGCTTCATTTAATGTTGCATAACATTGTCTTCTTTTTCTTTTCTTTTTTTATTCAGGTGTTCGAGTTTCGTTAGACTAATTTTGAGAAGTGGTGGCCTTCCTCTCTAGTTCACCATCCGAGTAAATTTGGATTTGATCACAGCTTATACACGCTTGGACATGACATTCGAGAATCGATTCTCCTCCCTATAGACCTCCATTTACGACGTGCAGATAGAACTCTAGAGAGACGTTGCATAGCGTTGTCATCTTACTAAGCTAGTATGAGGACCTTCTTATATTAATCACCATGTATGCCAATCAATAATATTGCATTTCCCAATAGCATATCTTTTTTAAAAACGTATTAAAATATACCTGTGTCCTTCCTAACTCTTAAAAAAAGATATTAATAACATAAACAAATTAAATGGATGAAAACAAATGTAAATGGATGGAGAAAATGAAATTATTTGATTTTTGGTTTTTTATTGTTATTATTTGACTTTAGTTATTTTATTATAAAAAAAAGTAAAGTTATCATTTTAACATTTTAAAATTAGTCAAAAGTCAAGGTCAATTAACGGTCAAACTAACAATTTACATCATTTGAAATTTATGTACAAGTTTTTGAAAAGTTTGGTACTGTGGTGCAACAAAGTAAAGGTTTGAGTCAAGTCTTTATAAAAGTGGAAGGTTTGGAACCATAACTGCAATTTTCCCTAAGGAAATTATGTAACTAATTAAAAGTTTTCTAGAATATTATTATTTTTGAGGAAACACAGACAATTATCTAATTCACTTCTCCATGCCTTTGAGGAATACTCAAAATCAGTGTTCTAAAAAGAGGAGATTAGACGTGCATAATCGCCACCTAGGTGCGGTGCCCAAAACCTCTCGCCTTGTGTTTTTTCGCGCTTTTTTAAATTTTTTCGCTCTTAGATATGGATGACAAAAAAACTCGTTCAACTCGATACCCGTGGGGCCCCGCCCCCGAATGGGACGGGGATTACCCGCCTAATCGGGTAAACGGGGCGGGGACGGGACGATGGTCATTGTCCCGAAGCGAGTATAGAATGGGTACGGGAAACATA
>CAIGRT010118307.1:0-13705 GCA_903798405.1 Fraxinus platypoda | reverse complement strand
GTTACTTTAATAACACGTTTCAATTAATTTACTTCAGAAAATTAGCAATCTAAAAGAAACTTTAATACTAAGATTTGATATTGATTGCCGCCTTATATTTTATTTTTAATTTTAATTTTCTCTTTTGTTTCCAAAAAAATAAATAAAAAAATTAATTGCTGGACAGAGACGTTGCACCCGGAATCGGCGCTGCGGCATTGCCAGCGCTACTTGGGCACTGCAGGCACCGCGCGCTTGCGGCTCCCTGTGACGCAGCATCGTGACACCTCGTTTGGGCACCGCACCACTACAGTGCTACTGTAATGCCGCCAAAATTACCTTAAATGCAAACTTTTTATATTTAAGGTTTGAAATTCACATTCCAAAATTTTATAAAACCAAAGTATGAATTTCTACTAAAAAAAATCTTCATTTAATCTCAATGGTTTAACATGTATTGAATCTGATACCATTTGTTAGAATTTTATGAAACTTTAAACCTCGTGAAATTGTAAACATAATTACTTAATTGTCAAGATCCTCCATATCAAATCATCAAGATAATTATTAAATGCGGAGCATGCCTTAATTCATTGGGAATTATTCTTTAATATCGAATCTTGATTCCAGATCTTAAATCTTTTAATTCTTGAGTTCTTGATTTTGACTTCTTGATCCATAGTTTTGATTATTGGATTACTTCTTAATTCTTGATAGTAGAATGTTTGTTTTTTATTGTAGATTTTGGATCTTCCTCTTCAATAGATTTTCTCTATTAATTCTCGTGTTGATGGGATAACACAAATAATGAGAAGTTGTATATGAATTGGGGACCATAATTTTATTTATAGTTCTCATATATATTTGGTCTACCGTGAAATACAACCCTAATGGATTGAGTATCTACACATAAAATTTGGTTCACACTTTATTTAGATATTCAAATTCCAATTACTTAATTATTTATTGAATCACTTTAATTTTGGACTTAATTTTAAGATAACATTTATACACAATTAATTACATATGTCGGTCCAGATGTCAAACTAAATAATTTTCCAGCAATAGTGATTTTTGAGCAACATCCTCCATTTCCAAAATTTGTGTCCCTCAATTCCTGTGTTTCCGTAACTATCCTTAAAATGTTATATGGCATTTATTAATGTGATAGTTTATAAAATTCAATTTATTAATTAAACCACAAACTCTTCACGTGAAGCTAAACTTCATATGCAAGTTCTAACGTTCGGGAAGGACAATAAGAATCAATTAAACTCGGTACAAATAAAAATCTTGTATGTAATGATGGAGTTGAACGAAATCAAAATCAATTAGTACTCGTTCATTTCTTTTTAAGTGTGAACGGTTGTGTAAACTTTTTAATTTAACTTTTATGTCCTATCTTTCGAGCTACGAAATGTTAATTATTTTCAATATATTCTTTAATTGAGAGTGTGTAAGAAGATATTTGAGTATCGAGGATCATATAAATCTAGCCTCTAGTTGGTTCAGGTTAAAAAAATGAATTAAACTCTAAATTATAATTAATAGTTAGTTTTCTCTGTACATTTCATGAGATTCATAATTTTTTAGTCTTACATTTCCTTAAATTTTATAAAAATCTACTAAAAATTTGATTTTAAACCGAATCGAATTTGCCTAGTTTGTTTACCTTTGATTTAGTTAGGATGCTTCTCCAAAATTGCTCAACCTGACTTAGGCAAATTTCAACTTCATCGTTCTATTTATAATAATGTCAATTTGTGATATTTGGGAAAAATTAAATATCAATTGAATGGTATAAAATTAGACATGAAGACTATTAAGCTCATGTTTGATACCAATTAAAATCTAAATTTAAATTTAAATTAAAGTCAATAATTAATTTTAGCTACACATTTCATGGGATCCACAACTTTTCAACTACATATTTCATGGGACGTGTAACTTTTCAAGCAAAAATTTCATCAATTTTTATCAAAATTTATTAAAAAATTGATTTTAATCCAAAATAAATAGGTCTGCTATATACATCAACATTCAATTTTGACTAATGAAAAAAAAAAATTTGGAATTAGTAACTAGGCAAATTAAATAAGGGTATATTAGTAAAATCACAAAACATAACATTCCCAATTAAGAAACAAGCCTATATATTTAGGATAAGAAAAAAAGGAAACTCATCATGTATACATGGGACGGAAGGAGCAAGAATTTGAATCAATAAGAAGTTTGTGTGAAACCGAATCGAATTAGCCTAGTTTGTTTACCTTTGATTTAGTTAGGATGCTTCTCCAAAATTGCTCAACCTGACTTAGGCAAATTTCAACTTCATCGTTCTATTTATAATAATGTCAATTTATGATATTTGGAAAAAATTAAATATCAGTTGAATGGTATAAAATTAGACATGAAGACTATTAAACTCCTGTTTGGTACCAATTAAAATCTAAATTCTTTAACTGAAATTAAAGTCAACAATTAATTTTAACTACACATTTTATGGGATCCACAACTTTTCAACTACACATTTCATGGGACGCGTAACTTTTCAAGCAAACATTTCATCAATTTTTATCAAAATTTATTAAAAAATTGATTTTAATCCAAAATAAATAGGTCTGCTATATACATCAACATTCAATTTTGACTAATGAAAAAAAAAAAAAGAGCAAAATGCTGATATATGGATAAAATGGTAAATTGAAAAACTAACAAGCACATTTGCTCTAATTTCAATTCAATTTTAGCCCAAAATAGCAGCAAAACATTCATACCGATCTCTCAGGAACAAACGCACGAAGACGGTCCTCTCTTCTCCTTTTCTCCCTCTATCGAGCAATCGCCGGGTCAATTTTGTAAGCCTCGAAACCTAGATTCCTCCCATCTACCGTATCTATCAATTTAAATTTAAAATTTTTAATATCATCTTAATTTGTTTAATTTTAAATTTTTAATTTGTTTGTATTGATCGATCTTTCAGAAACGAAACTGTAATAGATATTTTCCCTATGAATTTTAGCGCTTTGATTTCGTGTTTCTTATTTTCTTTTCCCTTTGGGTTTATTATTTGTTTATTTTCGCTTGAATTTATTTTTCGCTTGTTGTTAATGTCGCTCGTTCCTTGTACCTTGTGCTTTAGGTGTTGTGTCTCTCAGATCGACTATTGAATTATCTTGTTTTCTATTTGGAAATATTGAAACAATTATTTGGAATTTACTTGATATTTTACCCTTTTCTATATTTAGGTTCATTTATTCCCTCTCCAATCTGACATCTTCGGCTCTGCCTAGTAGTAAAATAAGAAATAAGAAATATTTGAATTCCGTAAAGAATTTGGAATGCATCGCTTATTTAATTTACGTGGCTATATAAAAGGTTCGTTGAGAATAGTCATTAAAGATCAATTAGAATAAGAGGTTGAATATGTGGCATTAATTTATTCCCCAAAAATGTGTTGACAGGAATTCTACTTGGTGAGGAGCAAATTCACTTCTACGAAAGTGGCGGTTGCATTTCTGTTGCTCATGAAATTGGTTTCTGCCTAGTGCGTGACCTTTGAGTTGAGCAACTTTTTATCACAATGGGAAACTTGCACCGCAGGTATGTAGAACTGTGCATTCTGATTTACAGTGTAAAAATAAATCCAAACTCTTGCGTGCTTATTTTTTCGTTTGTTTCTTAATGCAGTGGGGTGTTTAGGAAGTCGAATGGTAGTGCTCGACTCGTTATAACAACTTTTATGGGAATGCTGCTTGGATATTTTATAGGTGTTTCGTTTCCGTCAGTTTCTTTAACCAAGGTACATTGGCTCAGAAAGTGAGTTAAACTTACTTGAGAGGTCATGTAGCACCCGTTTAGCTCATTTTATTATTTCCTTTTTGGCAGATTAGTTTCCCTTCAAGCCTCATGTCATCTTTTGATTTCACCTTCAATGATGATCGCCATAGTTCTGCTAGTCGTAGTTTTCCTGAAAATCTTGGTTCTGGCAGTACTCCTTCGACACCTAAGGTACTTCTTTTGCTTCCTTTGAATTCTTATGCTGCTTTCTTTGGAACTTTGAGGCTTTCTTTTACCTTGAAGACCAGTAATGATTATTCCATTTGTTTATTTATGTGGCTGGTTTCAAAATTAGTGAAGATGATGAGTGCCCCTCATCTTTTCTTTACTCATCAAATAGTTAAATGATTATAATGGATAGAAGTACAATGGATATCTATAATTGATGCATTCTTTTCTATGCTTGGCTTAATATCCATAGCAAGGTTATGATTCATTTAACTTGTCCTGGTGATATATTCATGATTTTTGGTTTCTCAGATCTATGTTCCTTCAAACCCTCGTGGTGCAGAGTCTTTGCCACCAGGAATTGTAGTTTCAGAGTCGGATTTTTATTTACGAAGATTATGGGGTGAACCTAGTGAGGTAAGGATTAATAAAAGTGGAACTGGTATTAGCGATGGAATTTCCATAGTTTCTATTTGTCACGTAATCCTCATTCTAATGGCAATTTCACTTCTACAATTCTACTGCAATACTTTGATGAGTGATCAGACTCAAACTTATATTTGCCCATTCAGATGTTATTTTTCATTGGTTATGCATATGGTGTCTGCTCGCAGTCTTGCTATCTTTTCTGCTCCTCCATTTTCTGATGCATGGATGACAATAAGAATGATGACATTAGGAAGCGTAGTGTATATTCAGTAGCACGAAAGAAATTATATGTAATTGCTTGGATAATTTTCTACATGCCTTTATATCAGAATTTGCACCCATTAAATAATGAACATACAACGTTTGAAACACTAACAACTAAGAAAAGGAGTTACAGCCACTAAGACTCTCCCTATACATAAGGACAAAATGCTCAAACACGAGGAACTGCTGCCTATATAACCTCCTGCACCAGCAGGACTATTTGCTAAGTACTATAATAAAAGTCGTGAAATGGAATTAGAAAACCATTCATTAAACCAACCACGTAACCACTTTTCAAATATGTGCACGTAACACTGGAGTATGCTCATAAGATTGCTGTGGAACTTGCAGGATCTGAAACGTAAGCCCAAGTACCTAGTAACTTTTACAGTTGGTTTGGAGCAAAAGAACAATATTGATGCAGCAGTAAAGAAGGTTATGCCGGTTTGAATTTTATTGCAATACTTCTAAATATGAGTATCATAGGGTTTCCTAATACTAAGATTTCTTTTGATATGCTATTGTAGTTCTCTGAGGATTTTCAAATTATGCTTTTTCACTATGATGGGCGGACCAGTGAATGGGATCAGTTTGAGTGGTCACGGCGTGCAGTGCATGTTAGTGTTAGGAAGCAAACAAAATGGTAAGATTCATCAATTCTAGCGTAAGATCTTTTTTAGTTGTTCTATGCATAATCTTGTGAAGTAGAGACATTATGAGACCTCTTTTGAAGAGATTAAAATTGTGTGCATTTTTATCAATTTTAGTAATGATTTTCTTGATATTCTGGCATTGTGCCTAGGCCTCCATTGGGTACTCTTAGAAAGTAATGAGGCTGTTTTTGAGAAATAAATTTCTCTGGATGTTATTCAAAGTTTTGCGACTAAATCTGAACAGTTAAGATTTTGACTGACAAGTGATCTTATATTTGCAGAATATAGATTTTCTTTTCCAGATTTAATGACTTATCTTTATCCTTCATTTTTTTTCCCTTTTAGGTGGTATGCAAAGAGATTTCTGCACCCTGATGTTGTAGCTGCTTATGATTATATTTTCATTTGGGATGAAGATCTTGGAGTTGAACACTTCAACGCTGAGAAGTAATTGTTGTTTCTTGCAGTCCCCATTAATTTCCGGTTTCATATGTTTTTTATTGTATTATGTCTTTCTGCTCTCAACTGATCCTGGTCTTTCTCTATTTGGTAGATATATTCAATTGGTTAAGAAACACGGTTTAGAGATTTCCCAGCCTGGTCTTGAACCTAACAATGGACTGACATGGCAAATGACAAAGAGGAGAGGTGACAGAGAAGTGCACAAGTAGGTTTAATAAACAGAACCCCTTAAAAAAGGAAATTAAACAAAACGCACACATTCATAGATCTATAGGGGAAGAATCAAAGATTTCTTTTGTGAACACAGTACTTATTTAAGTTGCTTGGTTCCATGCAAGTTTTTAATATTGGTATATTTGGATGGTGATAAATAGGGATACGGAAGAAAAACCAGGCTGGTGCAGTGATCCACATTTGCCTCCATGTGCAGCGTACTCTCTTTTCTCTATCTATTCATCTGTCAAATTGAGAACCCTATTTGGAAATCAGGAGTACCATTTTGATTTTCTTATTTTTGGGTCCTTGCTGTCCATCCCTTTAGGTTCTGATTACTGGATGAACTTTTTGACATGTTTTACGAATGATTAGATGAGTTTGTATAGACCTTGTTTGTGCGTTTCTCCATAAAATGTGATGGATATATGATAAAAGTTTATTTGCTCATGTGGTATTTACATAGATATGTTGATTAAATAAATCTACTATGATGCGTTGTCATTCAGGTAAATACACCAAATTGAAATAGGTGAAATTGGAATAGTATGATGGACACCTGTTAATTGATTGTGCAAAGATGAGGAAATAGGATTCTATCACGCTTTTGGATAGTGGACATAGAAGAAACTAATAACTACTAATATAGTTTTGGATAAAATCAAAATGAGTCCAATAAATTTATGTGTTAGGCAGGGTGATATTAATATATCAGTTAATCTCCAAAAGAAAATGAAAATGACATAAGACATTGTAAGAGCAGAGACATAAAATCGTGTAGTTTATTGAAGATTATTGCCTTATCTAGAGTTACACGAAGAAAGAAAAATAGCACAATCCCAGATACCTACAAAGTTTTGTTGAGATGAGTTGATTTCCTCTGAAAATTGATCGAATACACCACACACACACACACACACGAAAGGATCTTGATGTGGACTCACAATGTACACATTGACTGAATAGGAAATGCCAAGTAATGAAAATATCTTTTTGCTTGCATTCAGCTTTGTGGAAATTATGGCTCCAGTGTTTTCTCGTGAAGCTTGGAGATGTGTTTGGCATATGATCCAGGTACATGTCTAGTTTTGGGGTCACATAACTTTGCTTTACATGTTCTCTTTTTCTATATATTGAATATCTTCATTCCAGTGCTTTAAATCAACTTCTTTTCTTACAAGTCTCTTTCAGCTTGTAACAGTCAACACTAACTTCTCTAATTATGTGCTTGCAGAATGATTTGGTTCATGGATGGGGTTTAGATTTTGCACTCAGAAGATGTGTCGATGTTAGTCTTCTCTCCATCTCTCTATTCTGTTGGGGTGTGTGTGTACTTGTGCATGCATGTAGATAATGAGTCCCCCTCCCTATAAAGGAAAAAATAGAGAAGGAAGAAAACAAATAATGCATTTTTATGAAATAGTAGTAGATAATAAGGAAATCGTAGAGAAAAAGATGTTCCATTCCACGTTTGAAGAGTTCCAAAGTCTTCATGCTGTGTTGCATATTGACAGCCAGCCACACCATATTTGTTATGTTCTGGAATAAAACATATATTTGTGTTTTTGGAAAAGTTCTCAACCACATTTGTTTTGCCCCTGCAGCCTGCGCATGAAAAAATTGGTGTTGTTGATTCTCAGTGGATTGTGCATCAAGTAATTCCATCTCTTGGAAGTCAGGTCTGTCATCATCAACTTGTTAATCTCTTCATAATCATATTTCCATATTTTTCTGATTTTTTAGCATTCAGACACAATATTGAAATTTATTCAGTCGACAATTTCTTGATCTAGTCTCTCCATTATTTAAGAAAGAAAATCCTGTATGCAAGGAGTATGCATATTGCTTATGTCAGCTTAAAAGTCCATCCACCTGCTCTGCATTTTGGGATGATTGAATATTAATACAATACAGCCCATAAATTGATCCTTTTTTTAAATGAGAGGTTCTGAAGAGCAGACGTTAAAAGTACTTCTGGTTGGAGTCCTTTCAAATTCATTCCATTGAGGCCATTGAAAAGTTTTATCCTGGTTTGCATAAGTGTATTCTTAAGCAGATTTTCAGTGCAGCCGCTAGGCTTTTCTATTGCTCCAAGGAAATACGTGTAAAGGACAATAATTCAGAATGGCAGTTACCACTGTTCTTATTGTGAATAAGTGCCTAGGCTAGGATATTTCCGAATTCTAGGGTGCTACTGAAAATAGGGATGTGATCTAGAGATACATGGTTTTGGTGTCAATGCATCTTATTTTAAACACAGTTTCATGTTGGTCAAAACATTAATTTAGTCCTTCACACTGCAGAATATGTGCTAAATAAACAGATAGGATTACTGTTCGTTTTAGTGTCAATTGCTGTCGAAAAAACACTTTACCCGTTTAGAATAATTTATGTCAAAGATGTAATTATCTCCAGTGGGAGTTGAAGAGAGAATAAGGAACTGTAATACGGGATGAGGAAAAGTAGATTTTGTGGGGCTTAGGGATTTCCCATTTCTTTTCTATTTTTCTTATCTTACAATAGTTGTTCAAATGCAACCATGACTCTTACCCCCTTTTTCCTAGGTATACTTCAGTAAGAACAGTGCTAGCCCTCTATGGTCTCTCAAACATCTTCGTTGCAGTATCTCCCTGGTTTTTGTTTCTTTTGCATATGCCATTAGATTAACAAAGTTTATTTACTTCAAATTTGTTTTCCATAGGTTACAAGTGCTTCTGTTGTATAAGAAATCAATTTCAATGATTATATCGAGATGTTGTGATTCATGTTTGGTTGTAATAATTTCACACTGCGCGTATCCATAATATGTGAAAATGTGACTGCTTTTTGCCTTTAACATTGTGTGTATCCATAATATGTGAAAATGTGAGATGTTCTGCACTTGGCTATCAGATTAAAATCGACAGCAACATTGGCCAGACACTTGAAAACTTGTGTTGGACGTGTACAACATGCACTTGTTGCCCTGTTATCATATATTTGACGGATGCATCTACCCTCTTTTCTGGCCTTGTCCCCTATTGGATGTCCATGCTGTCTTTATTCCATTCCTTTTCTGACGTGCTTTTGTTTTTAGTTTTTTTTTACCTGTTTTTGCTTGTTTCTCTTTTTCTGGTAAGTTTTTACCTCGTCTCTAATTTCAAAATCTGAACATTCAGGGTCAATCTGAGAATGGGAATGCTCCATGGCAAGGGGTATGTATTTACAATTTCTCTATATTGTCTAACAGGGGCTGTATTCTTGGTTTCCCCTGTGATTGCATTAAACTAGCTGAAATTTTCCTTTTCTCTCAGGTAAAAGACAGATGCAGAAATGAGTGGGCAATGTTTCAGGATCGCCTCGCTAATGCAGACAAGAAATATTTTGCACAGCTTGATAAAAATTAACTACTATATGCTCCTGATCTTTCTTGTATATTGTGTTCTCCTTTTCCTTCTCGAGAAACATTTCATAGTCCTATTCTTTTACGTGAATTATTTACCTCTTTTTAGTTGTAGGCTAGCAACTTTACGAGCACTGTAACAAATACGGTCTGATGTTGGAGTACTTACTGTATTTGTGCATAAGTAAGGTTTAGGGTATGTTGATTTTTCTTTTGCCCTACTGTTTTAACCATCACTTTTGAGTTGTGCACAAATATTCTGCCCTGCAGTTGACTATAGGGGAATTACTCTAACGTAATCTATGTTGAGTTTGGTTCTCTTTTTTACTTCCCCGCGTGGAAATGCTTTCATGTACCAGCAAGCAAGAGTATGTGTGTACCGTGTACAGGTTCCACTCCTGGACTAGCGGGCTGTGCCGAGGCCTCACTCTCTAGGCATGTGGGATTGCCTTTCTTCAGGAAATTAATTTTAAAATTTTGGGTAGGGGCCTGGTCGCCAACCTTTTCTGGGTCTCTTCTTTCTGATGGATTTGCATGGCCTGTGAAAAAATGTGAGCCTTGTCTGATTTCTGTCAAAGCGTAGATGAGTTACCTTTTTTCTACTGAAGAAATTGCCTTTTTATAAATGGCTAAATTTGAGCATCTCTCGATAGTAAGGTGGGTTTTTGGTAGGGGGTTAAGTTGGGCGAGCCGCTCATCCCGCTAGCAAGTCAAGCTAACTAAGCTCGTGTTCTGAGACAAGCTCTGGACGAGAGTTGTGCAGCAATTGACTTGTGCAAACCAGCTGGCTTGATTCGCGAGCCGACTTACGGGCTTACCTAGGTGGGTAGTCTGCATGTCTGCTATTGCAGTCAAATAGAAATTTGAATTCAAATTTTGAATTTTTTTCAAAAGTTGGGTCTATAAAGTGAGGGTTTAGAAATCAAAATTTTCNTCAAAAGTTGGGTCTATAAAGTGAGGGTTTAGAAATCAAAATTTTCGTATTTCACTTTCATCATTCTTTGTAATCTTTCTAATATATTGTTCTGAGCTCTTTAGTAGTATACTTTTGCAACTATCACTCTTTTGATTTCATAATTCGTTCGGAGATGTTATTTTCTCGCTCTCCTAATTTCATAATCTCCATTTCTGTTTTGCTCGTTGAGTTATACTTAATTTACATAATGGCTAGCTCATCATCTTCTTCTTGGAATGAAAACGATTTATTCAATTTTCAAAGATCCGACTAAAAGATCAATTTTATTACGGCCCTCGATAAGATTAAAGAAGAATTAATGTTATTCTTCCAAAAATATGGAGATACATTTCTTTAGCATTTGATATTATGTTTTATGTTGACAGTAATTGTTACGTTTATTTAATAGCATTGTATCTTGATGATAACAATTTGATTCTTGTGAAAAAATTATTTGTTGTTGAATACATAGGCATCCGATGAACCTACTATTCACGTTGCACAATCTTTACAAGATTTTAACTTGATAAATAAAATATTTATATATCTTGTAAACATCATCTACAGTAGTTAATTTTTCTTTCCGTTCTATTAGGGTGCTTGAATATAATTATTATGTTTATAGTCAATTATACAATATGATGCTCACAAGGTACTTAATGTAAATTGAGAAATATAAATTAGAAATTTGGAGTCATAAATGTCAATCCCATCAAAACTTAATCTCATAATTCTCAAAACAGTATAAATGGAATTCAATTTAGGGCTTGTTTGAGTCCCATTTTTTATTTTTTTTTCAAAAATTGTATTTTATAATAATGTTATGATGGAGAATGTGTATTTAAAAAATAAGAAAAAATTCTGAATTTGTTTATAATATTATCTTATTGAAAAATGTGTGGTTGAAATGTGGTCAAATCACTATTCAAAAATACATTTTGAATGAAAAAAGGAGCTCAAACAAGGGCTTAAATTTTTTCACATAGATTTGAACCAAATTATACTCCCTCCGTCCCAATTATGTAGGCTGAGTTTCCATTCTCTCGTCTCAAATATATAAGCATGTTTTCTAATGTAGAATATTTTGTTGTGTTCCTTTACCAATACACCCTTAATAAATTTTTTCTACATAATATACCAACTTCTTGAAATCATCCAAATACACACATTTTTCACTTATTGAAAATATGGAACAACTCTCATTTCTTCTTCTTCAAATTCTTTATTAATTCCAAAAATAATTTAGTTTTCTATATTGAAAATTAAATAGGGGTAAATTAGGATAGATTTTGACAAAAATTAATTTTTCAATGACATTAAAGAAGCTTTCTTATCCGTGTGAAAAACGAAACAAGCCTATATAATTGGGACGGTTAATTTTTCAATGACATTAAAGAAGATTTCTTAATCCTTATGAAAAACGAAACAAGCTTATATAATTGAGACATAGAGAGTAATAGTCTAGAAATTTTAATTCGTATATTCAATTTATTTTTTTCCACATAGATTCTAACCAAATTATAATAGTCTAGAAATTTTAATTCGTTCTAGATACTAGATAACTATTTTTGTAATCAATTTAAAAATTAAGTTATTTTGAGTAATGATGAATAGAATATATGCACTTTGTTTTATAATTTGTTAAATATATTTTTGTGTGCTGTGCTATGCAATGTGAATCTATGTGGACTGCACACTGATATTAGTATCTTCAAAAAACTTTCTACATATATTGAAGTCTTTCTAAGTTCGAAATGTATGAAACGACATGTTTGGAACACCAATATGGGACGAGATATTAGTAAGTTCAACTTCTCCAGTATACTTCAATGATATTATGGTGGACTGCACACTGATATTAGTATCCAATATTATAACGATATGAATCTCTGTGACCAAGTCGATATATCATACGTATTGTACGCTTTGGGAGAACATATGTTCTCTTATCCCTCACGACTTTCTGTTGCGTTCTCCAATATTCGAACCTAAAATACTTGTCACATGATAAATTTAAACTGAATCCTGGTACAAATTGAACTCAATTAACAAAATTGTGGTGTAAATATAATTATCCTTAATTCACGAGTAGCTATATAGACACCTTGATTTCTCACAAGTGCATCACATTGTATTAATGGTCCTTAATCTTTACTTATTACCATAATTATGTCCCCATCTTTTATAATCGCATTCCATATTCTCAACCTTATTAGAGATGACACAATTTACCATCCCCAACCTGCCTAACATTGCTCCGTCCTGAATTCCCGAACGCGTCTCATTTTTTTTTAAAATTTAAATCGTATTTTAAAAATGGAAAATAATTAAATGGGACATGTCCTGCCATAGTGCCATCTTGAACTTTTCATTAATTCGCATATATTGTTCTTTATGAAATTCTCGTTCAAAAATTCTATTAAGAGGGCATAATATTTTTAAATAAACAAAAATAGTTATCAATACAAAAAGTAGGACTAAACATTTGTCCCATATTTTAAGTCACGTTAATAGAATTTTTACACGAAAACATGTGCTAATCAATGGAAAGTAGATGTGAAAATCATAAGAATGCGGTGATGAAAAGTTAAGGACAAAGTGCGATAATAATTAAAAGTTATGGACATTTAATGTAATTAAAATGTGGTGCACTTATAAATTGCATACTATATTTTGCATCTAAAAAGGTCAAAATATTCCCAATTGAAAATAACAAATCAAATCATATTATATAACACTTCACATACCATTTTATTATTCTTCAACTTTTTAATTTCTATCACTCTATCGTCGAAAAAGTTATTTTTTGTTTATCTTTTCATAAATTAATTTCCTATTGATTCAAGTCTCTTGACTACACTATTAACACGATTTTTAAAGAAAAAAATTAATACAAAATTGAACATTTTTATCAATAATATTTATATTTGTCACCTCTTCTTAAAATTTTGTCATTATAAAATGAAAGAGACCGAACATAAAAGATAAATAAGTTGCAAAATGGTATGAAATTATAACCTCAGCTTAAAATAAATAAGAAATTCATATCAAGATTCAAAATAATAAATAACACCGTATATTATTTTACTTCATTTTTTTAATTTTTCATTCCATTAACATAATTTATTTATTAAATGATGTGAACAAGTAATTTCCATCTGTCCATTTAAAATATTAGAAAGGATTAAAATGAAATTTTTTCTATACTTTTCAACGTATTATTGGTTTATTAAAATTTATTTTCAATTTTTCAAGTTGTAGGTGATAGAAAACCACAATTTCTCAAAGATTCAACAATGGAGTGACTCTGATACCACTTGATAGAAAAACATAATAAGGATTGTCGATCAAAATAATAAT
>CAIGRT010118298.1:0-13615 GCA_903798405.1 Fraxinus platypoda | reverse complement strand
CAACCTCACCAACATCTCACCATCAGCAATGCCTCATCGCCGCCAGATCCACCGACATCCACCACCACAACCTGCCTCAAATCACAACCATCACCACTGCCTCGCCACCGCACATCACAACCACCACCACCTAATTACAAACACCACCGGAATTTACTAACCACCACCAACCCGAAATCAAAATCCAAGGCCGAGAGAAATTCAGATCCAGATCCAGATCTGTTGAGGAGAGGAAGACGAAGACGAAGACGGAGACGGAGAGAGAGAAATTTAGATTCGGCCTTTCTTATTTGCCTTTCTTCTTCTTCTCAAGACGGTGGGACCTACAGGAAGGTGGTTGCTGAGGCGTCGACATCAGATTGTTGTGGTGGAAATGGTGGCTGTGGCGGAGGGTGGTTGTGGTAGTGGGCCAAGCTGGTGTTGGTGGTGGCGTTTTTAGTGCTGTTGAGTGCTGTTTTCTTCAAATGGGTCGGACAGAGAGAGTGGAGAAATGGTGAGAGATGGCGAGGGGAAGAACGGCGATGGCGAGGGAAGAACGGCGGTGATGGCGAGAGGAGAGAAACTGAGAGGAGAGAAAATTGACGGGTTGAGAAAAATGAATTTTAGGTTTGATTAGGGTTATTTTAATTGTGATGAAAATAATATAATTAATATTTAATAAAATAAAAAAAAACCTGATTTTGGAAAAGTTAAACTAGTGATCTGATTTGTGAAATTGGTATTTTAAATACCTTCCTGGGTGTAATTTCCTCCAAAAAAAAATTGGGTTATAAATTATAGGGGAAATTAGACCCAATACGGCCCGTAAGGAACAAAATTGAAAAATACACTTTAAGCTAATTAAATAATTTCAAACGTAAATTATACGACAAAATCTCAAGTTCCAAAACGTAAAGCATTATTCAACGAAAAGGGAGAGAAATGATTGGAGGATCAAGAAAGCAGATCATCATCATCCCCAAATAAATATAGAGCATACGCTCCACCGCCCAGTGACGTGGTTCCGGCAGCGGCGAGGCTGTAGAGAAGCCCGGCAAAGAGGACATGTTAATCGGTAGCCATCATAATATAGCCACTTTTCAAGACAGTGCTTGTGGAAGACATGCCGACAATTTCTGAGCTCCCACACCTGGCTTTTCCTCCTCAACTGGTTCGAACACACCGCGCATGACATATTGCAGTTTTCCGGCAGCCTACGTTAGAAGTTTCCAAAGGTGGTTGAGCTTAGACTGTCCTTAATCATCTTCAAATTGGTCGAGGATGAAGGGTTTCTGCTTGAGGAAATTTGTGCTAAAGAATCTGAAGAAGTTGAGAACAGAGACATCGAATTCAGGAGATTTAGCAAAGGACAAGAGCCATCTAGTTACTGCAAAAATAAGAGCTGCTTTGCACATCACAAAATGGTCACTCACAACCATTGAAGGGGAGGGGGATTCTTCAAAAGCCCAATGCAGGTATATATAAATACAATTCTTTTGTAGTTAATTTTCCTCTCTTGTTGATGATGGTTTCATCGAAAATAATTACACATCCACACATTTTGTTTGTGTTTTATGCTTGAGAAGGAGATGGATACAAAAGTGCGTATGCATAGGTTGCTGAGAGAGAGATGAAAGAGGTGAGATTTTCTTGATTTATAGAGAGAGANGTTTGTGTTTTATGCTTGAGAAGGAGATGGATACAAAAGTGCGTATGCATAGGTTGCTGAGAGAGAGATGAAAGAGGTGAGATTTTCTTGATTTATAGAGAGAGACAGGTTATGATGTGTGAAGAAAAACTTAGACTTTATTTTGGGCTTTGAAAGACAAATTATAAGATAGTTCAAACAAATTGTCTATTGATTATATGTTATTTAACTGTGGTGTCAAGAAAAAATTTCCTCATCAGTAAAGAGGATTTATATTTGTGTGATTGTGTTTGCGTTGAATCAATTTTATGCAAGTAGTTGTTGGATGTCAATTGTTAATAAAAAAGTGACACTAAACTTTTAAAAGTGACATTGTATCACTTTTTTAGATTTTGTAATTTTTTTAAGAAGATAAAAAGTTTGTTTTTTTTTTTTTGATAAGTAAAAAATCTTTCATTGAAAAGGTCCCAGTATACTAGAAGTATACAAAAGGACAAAGGAATTAAGAATTACAATGATCCAACAAGTCTGTAAGAGAGTGGATGGAAAGAAAACCCAAGCCCTTAACCCACTCAAACAATAAATAAAAGAAACTGTTCTTCAACTCCGGAATGGAGGTCTCAGTATCCTCAAAAGTTCGAGCATTTCATTCCCTCCAAACACACCAAAAAAGACAGTGTGGAATAACCCTCCACGCCAAGGAAGTCCTACTACTACCGCTAGAAAAAGATAAAAAGTAACATAGTATGTTATATTTTTTGTCAAACATAATCATCGTATGGATTGTCCCGAAACATGATTATTGGTGTCGCACAAATGGATGGTGTTATTTTGGTGTTTGTCACTTTGTTTGAGTTTGTGTCACTTTTTGAGTGTTTTGCGTCACTTTTTTTGAATTTTCATTTTTATATTTTCCTAACATAATCAGTATGTGGATTGATCTGAACGTGATGATTATTTTAAGAACATGATTACTGGTACTGCCCAAATGGATTGTGCTACTTTGGTATTTATTTCTTGTTTTTTAGTTTTGTCACTTTTTTTTTGAGTTTGTGTCACTTTGTTTTTTTTAAAAGTAAAAAAGTGACATTTTATATATATATATAAAAAAAAAAGCGACATTGTGTCACTTTTTCATTTTACACAGTATTTTTTACTTCCCAAAAACTTTTCATATGATTTTTCAAAACATCCCTAATTTTAAGGGCATTTTTGTAAGTACCCCTAAATTATAATCACTGTTGGTCTGTGACATTTCATTGAAATCTCAATTGGGTCATTCAATTTTTATTTATCTGAATACTAAACTTACGTTCCAATCACTGTTGGTCTCTGACATTTCATTGAAATCTCAATTGGGTCATTCAATTTTTATTTGAATCATGCTACACTTACAGGGAAAAGGGGGGGTGGTTGGTTTACAGGCAAGACACACTAGGGGGGAGGGGGTGAATTTTTTTTTCTTTTTTAAAACATGTGGGGCCCGCCAGGTTGTGAGAGGCCTGGCAAGCCCCTGTGAACAAATTCTCTGTACATGAGGATTTGTTCTTTTTATTTATCTGAATACTAAACTTACGTTCCAATCCTTAGCGCTAGTTTTTAAATAAATATGTAGAATAATTCTTAGAATAAATAGATGTCTAAGTATGCTCTATCATAGGAATTATCTTATGTTTTTAAAAACAACCTTGTTTGACAACCATTATTGGGAAAAATAAAATTTTGAATAATAATTTTTAGGAGATTGTGAGGTTAAAAAGTGAAAAAAAAATTAATTTAAATTTACGTACAGAATATTTTATTATGTGAATGTATATTTGAAAATAAATACGTAAAAAAAAATTCAAAAATAATAGCTGTCAAACATGGACTTGATTTCAAATTTTACAGCCACTATACAATTTGGTAGTATGTTATGTAACTACCGTCGAAACTAAGTTGATATTTAGTTATATGATTTAAATAAGTTAAATAAGAGTGAGTAAGAACCTAAGGTAGATTTATAAATCTAGAAAGATATGATGCTAGGAGAGGGATTAGCCAGTGTATATATAATCAAGTTCAGCAGAAGTTAAATGATCCAATTAAATTTTCTCTTAAAGTTCAGTGACCAAATTTTTGCCCTAGTGTCACGTATACATGGACGGTAATTTTACAAGTGCGTTGTTGATATCAATGTTCACAAAATCGAATCAATCGATCAGATCAGAAAAATCGCGAACCGGTACAAAAACGGGTTCGATTAATGCCTAAAAACCGAATATTTGAAAATCGGCCAATTTGTCGGTCTAAGTTGACCCGTAACCGATTTTACCGGTTTTGGCATTTTTGTTTTCCTATTAATTCTTGAAAATAAACTTCCATGTTAAGCCCGAGCTTTAAAGCCCAAATATTATACCCATCTTAAAGTGACCAACCCATTTTATAACTACTTCTCTAGTACTTTAATTCGAGGAAATCTAGGGGTGGCAAAATGGCTCGTTGACTCTGGCAACTCTGGCTCAACCTGAAAAAAGCCCAAGGTGGGCCGGCTCGTGGCTCGGTGGGGCCGAGTAGAGGCTCGGGCCTAGCCCCATTTTGGTGCGTCGGCTCTAGCCGGGCCGGCCCGTGAGCCTAAAAAATAAAAATAAAAATAAAATTGTCTGCCACTTCTTTTTTTTTTTTTTTTTTTTTTTTATTTTTTATTTTTTTTTATATTTTAATTTTTTTTTTTTTTTTTTTTTTTTTTTTTTTTTATTTTAGCTGTAATTTTTTTTATATGTTAATATTTAGTTATTATTTATAATACGTATAAATTGCACAAATTTTAAATTCTTTAAAAACAATTTAGATTTGTCACGAATTTAAAAAAAAAAATCGAGCCGGCTCTATAAGGCCCAAGCCGAAAGCTCGGGTCGAACCTAAATTTTGGCCAAAAAAAGCTGGAAGTATTTTTACTCGAGCCGAGCCCGAGCAAAAAGTTTCGGCTCGTTGACACCCCTAAGGAAATCGATATGGGATTGGGAGAGAGTTGGTTTATTATCTTCTCCACTTATCAATCAAGGTATGAGCGCAGCGGAGGATCCCGAAGTCTTTGCATTGTTTTAATTGATTACCTCTATTCACTGTGAATGATTTAACCTGGTTAGTTCAAGATTCAATTTCGTTTATTTTTCTGATTTATTTGCAGATTTTTTTTAGTGTTTAATCCGAGGAAAAATCTAATCAAGTCCTGTGAAGTGAATTTCGATAAAAAATCTGTGGAATTTTTTTGGTATTGTTGTGTTCTTAAGTTCTTATTTTGATATTCCTATTGATTATTTTGATTAAGTTACATGATTTGGGGAATATCCCCGATGAGATTATATGGCATGTAGAGAGGAGGATAAAAAAGAGGTTGATTATGATTATATTGTTGGTGTTCTTAAGTTCTTATTTAGATTATATTGTTGTGCTCCTCGGTTCTTATTTTAATATTGCTATTGTCAAATTATTTTGATAAATTTATATATTAATTATTTTCTTTATTATTAACGGTTCGACCCCGATTTAACCTTTCAACCCTTAACCCTTTAGCTTTTTCGGGTCTATGACTGGATCGTTTTTCAAAACATTGGTTGATATCGTCAAAGTACCAACTGTAGTTCCACACGGTTCAATACACATTTAAATTGCAAAAAGAGCACAAATTTCAACACTATTTTTCACTCATCCATATGGTAAAACCAACATTTAAATCCTGGTAACATGTATGATTTACAAGCTACATAGATTTTTTGCCAGTAAAATTTTCAAAGATGTGACGGTGGAAAAGGCAAAATGTAGTTTCTCAATCAATTGAGATGATATCCATTCATTTGTTACTGAAAAAGATCAACTTCTATTCTTGATTCTGCAGAGCAATTCCAGAATCAAAGCTCTCTCTTTGATGTTACTAATGTTAATCACATTTGATGTTTCTGTAAATCCTCCTAACGAACAAATTGGAGCCGAGATAGCCAACTGCGCCTAGAATTTGCAGGAAAATTATGAGAACATAGACAACACTATTAGTGGAATCAAACAACATTAGATCGTGGAAGAAGAGGAGAAGAATACTTACCACATAATATTCCGAGACCAGCACAGAACATCAAAGTGTAGCCAAAATAAAAGCTGGTCTGGAAGAAACCCGACATCTTAGTCTTCACGTGATAGTAATATATAGAATAGAAGTAGACGTAAAGTGCAGTGGAAGCAGCAGATAAGAATGAAGTCCATTGCCAATGATAGTTCTCAGCATTCAGCATGAAATATGTCCCCACTATCGTTACACAAATGGTGACGATGATCAAAATTACAAACACAAGTAGCATAAAGCCGTATACATAGTACACCTGTCAAGAACAACAATAAATGAGCTTTACTCACAAGTCATAACTGAGAGTATAAGAGTGTCAATTCTAGAAAGAACATTACCTTGTAATTCCAAAAGGAAGTGAACACAAAATACATTTCAATAAAAATGCTTCCGAAGGGAAGCAAGCCTCCCATGACAGAGATAACAGTTGGCGTGAGATACCACTTCTTCTCAGGGATTGGACGTGGGATGGTCTTCACACGACAAGGATTGTCTGGAGTGCCGCTCCAATTTCTTCCAACAATAGTACCAAGAAGTGCCAAGGGTAAAGAAATAAAAGCCCATATGACAAGAACAACAACGATTGTACCGAAGGGAATAGCAGCTAGAGAACCATAAAATATGGCGATTGTGTTTAAGATGAACCCAATAAGAAAGCACATTAAAGGGAAAAGTGATGCCGTGAGAATCATCGATTTTATCCAGCTTTTACCTGGCAAGACGAATTGGGAGAAGCATTATAATTATCATTTGGTCATACAAAATCAATGGTTTTCCATACTACAGATTAATAAAGAACTGAAAGAAGGCCAAGATGCATGCAAGGGAGGGGAAGGGTGAGTTGAAGAAAGAAACATACCCCCACTGCGGGAATACATGCCACCACTAACATAGCCGGCAATGAATGATGTAAGAGCATAACACACAATAAAGGTTGTGACAATTGCTCCTCTCCTGAGTCACACAACACCAAACAATGGAAGTTAAAGCAACTGAGATGAACTACAAGTTAAAAGAATAAATAAATAATAAAAAAAGAAATCGAATAATTCCACAATACTTGTCTATAAATAGGAAATTTTAAAGTGTAAGTATAAGCCCGTGTTTGGTACCGATTAAAATTCAGATTTTAATCTAAGTCAAAGTCTCAATTTTGACCACATATTTCATAGGTCCCACAACTTTTCAACCATACATTTTATGAACTTTTATCAAAATCTACTAAAAATCTAATTTTAATCCCTACCAAACAAGGGCTAAATCTATAGTTGGCCATCTTACCATTTAAATATTCTATTTAAATTTCTTTTATGATATCATAAAAATTATTTCTTTAAATTTTGGGAGCATTTTTTTGGAAATAATCTTCTGAAGTAAAATCAAATTTCATAACATTGGGGCAGCACTTCTCTAGATCAATTCAACAGTAGGTCACACCCAATAAAAACACCGATGTCGTAGTATAAACTACTCCTGAAGGCCAGAAAAAGTTTCTTGCTGAATGAAATAAATAGAAATCAAGTTTGTTCTTCTTTTACATATGTTTTTCGTTTGCTAGGTCATTGGTTATTTTGGCTTCATGCAAAACAGAGCTAAGCAAAAAAGCTTAGTTAACCCAAACTTATTTCATAAGCCCAGTACTCGGTGTGTAGAGGTGCACAGTGCATACAAGGCTACAAGCAAAACATCCAGCTTTCACTTGACTTGTTTAAAGAGCTTTTGTCAGAACAGAATTAGGGCCAACTGTGAAAGACTTGATTAGAAGAGTATGTAAAAAAGGTTATCAAGTATATGAAAGGTGTTTGGTACATCTTACAGCCTTCTAACCTAAGCTGCAGGGACACGGACACGGACACGACACGACACAACACTACATACCAACACGTAATTTTCTAAAAAAGTAGGACAAGGTCACATTGGAGACACGTCCATCTAATTCTGTAAAATTTTGAATTCATATATTATATCTTTATTTTTATAATTTTCAATATAGGATACAGCACATGGCCAAGACACTTGCCCAAGGGGTGTTTCTAAAGTATCCCTCAAGTGTCGATAATTTAAAAGACGTATAGAATAAATGGGACAAGGGCACGTGACTTGTTGGATACATGTGCTTGAGTGTCGGAACAGACATGTCTCCCTAACGGGAGTGTCCTTGCATCATAGATATGTCACATTACATACAGAGAGCTTCAGGCATACCCTATATACAGCATTCCAACAATTGCTAAAATAATGACGAGCAGAACCAGAGTTGCAAGCTGAGCGCCAGTGCCAACAACAGCTGAAAGTAGAGACAGACTTACGGGAGGCCGAAACACATCACCATGGACAAGTTTCCAACCAGATTCTTCATTCACATCCCGTTCCTAAACAGGAGAAGTTCAAAAGTGAGCATGGTTTAAAAGATGTTATGCTCCTCCATTAAAAGCGCCACTTTAAGAGACCTGGTGAATTAATGCACTTGGTAGTACAAGCATATTAAGAACCAAGTCGCACGAAATATTTCGTCGAAAACAAAATCTCATGAATATTATATACGGCAAGACATACACAAAGTTCAAAAAACATTACCATTGTCTCCAGATCATCATCTTCCCGAGCATATTTAGCATAGTCATTCCGGAGGGTGCGCATTAATATCATTGAAACCAAACCGGTAAGAAAGATCACCATCATGAAAGAATTAAAAACTGAGAACCAGTGAATCTGTACAACAAAAAATCTTCATTGCGCTGACTTGGAGAAATAATAATATGGATTTTGGTAACTATAGGTTGTGTATTAAGATCTTATATTCTCCAGTTTCTCTCTCTTTTTAATTATCTATTTTTTTCCCCTTTATCAGCATCTTTAGAAGAAAAAATGACAAACACATGGAATGAAATATGGAAGTTATTCATTGACCTCCCTAGCATAAGATCAATTGGCATGTGAAAGCAATAAATTCCTGTGAAAAATGGTAAAAATTACTAGTATGTACCTGGTGCTCAAAAAAGGGGTAGTCCAGATAAACATCAAAACGATGTGCAAAAGTAATGTTAGTGGGAATCCATTTGACAGAATAAGTCATGTGCAACACTCTCCCCTCTTCAATTGGCTTAGCATTTTCCTGAGTCAGATTGACATGAATAATCTGCAATAGGAGATTTCAGTTAGCAACAAATGCAACCAATGCATAATTTCCGGAAATAATTGATACATACAAAATCTACCTGGTTCTTATTGTATTCAACGACAAGATTTTTATGTGTCCAAAGCACGTGCTTTGTATCATGATTTTTATCAAGAAGCACCTCACCAACAAAACCTTTAAACAAAGAATGAGCAGTTAAATCCTTGGTTGAATGTAAGCCAACAAGTCAAAATATCTATGAGTAGAAGAACATACCCCATAGTGGCAAATCATCTGATAAGCATGCCAAAATATACACAGAAAGAACACAGTTAGAAAGGAGCAACAGAAGAATAAATGTAATGAACTCATCCTAAGAACTGATCCAGAATATTAATATCATTAGTCAACAATGTATAATCAACAATAACAAAGATCGTGAAGAATGTACCCATAAAAAACTCAAACCAGTATGAATTGTCAATTGCATCCTTAAACTGTTTAACCTTAGCTGCATCCAGTTCAAGTTCACATATAGTCGCCGATTTCACATCTCCTGCCATTAGAAATAGCCAGATGTAAGGGATAAAGTTCTAGTGATGGAAATCTATATAATTAATTGAGATGTATTTACACATATTACTCTTAAACTTTATATCAATTTGGCTATCAATAAGTTCGTTTCCTCCAAGAACCTCGCCAAGGCCTCCCCACTTGTGAGCAGCATTTCCAGGTGGATGACAAAATGAAAGGCTGTAGTAGTTGTAGGTCTCTTGGGGGTTGTTATACGGACCAACCTTGTTTACCCATAGTGTGATGGGATCATCTGCTTGATACTGGCACATAGAATGTAAAACGTATTGACAATGGAAAGGCAGTACAAGATCAATTTTTACTGCATTAGACAGTCAAGAGACAATATGCACTTATTTGAAACTTGAGATCAAGCTGACTTTTGATGGTTCACACAGAGCGAGAATCTCAATAATGTAGAAAATGTAAAAACTGTGTCTTGATACTTAGATCAATAAAAAAAGGAAAAATTAATTGAAAAAATAGAACATGAAAGAAAAGACGTGTACACCTGTGAACAGGAGCAGATCCAGCACCCGACGAGCCGGAGCGGCCGCCATTGCTGGATCCGTCGAGAAAAAAGATTTAAGGAAGATTTTATATTAAATATATATAACTCATAGTGCATAATTGTTAAATGATAGGTGGTGTAGCTCAAATGGTAGAGCACTCACTCTCCATGTGAGATGGACAGAGTTCAATTCATTTCACATTCATTCTTTCTTTTAATGTTTTAACAAATAATAAATAAATAAAAACTGTACCAACTTTTAAAAAAAAAAAAGGTGTATCTTATATCGTGAAGTGCTTGCTTCGGATTTAAAAAACTTTAGGTTCGATTCCAATTTCCAATCACCTCCTCTCCTTCTTTTAATTTTTTTAACAAATTAAATTAAAACTAAACAATTATATATTATTAGTTTTCGTTTCCGAAATATCTTTTTTAAGAAATTTATTGACTCAAATTATTATTTCATAATATATACTTTTATTATTAGATTTTATGTAAAATTAAATTTGGACAATTTAAGTATTGCTCTTTTTTCTTTTAATTAATAGTTCGAAAAACATTGAGTCAAAAATAGTTCTAGTTCTAAAAATCATTGTTCTAAAAATTTTACATAAACTTCGCCTAAACTCGAAGTTTGTCTTTACCGTTTAATCATGTTTTACGTATAAATTTCATCTTATCTCTCTTAAATTCGTAAAAACTAGAAACTTGATCATCCATATATGATCGACACAAATGTATATTTTTTTAATTATTTTGGATTGTGTTAAATTATATTTTCATATGTATATGACTTTTACGTTTTAGTTCATTTATATATTGATTGAATTTTTTTTTAATATTATTTAATTAAATATTAATAAACAATTTCTCTATTGAGGTGGTCAACGGCCGCCCTAGATGGCTCAATATCATGGATCTGTCATCGTGTTCACCCTTTTGTTTTTAAGATATTAAATATTAATAAATAATCTCACCATTGCAGTGGTCAACGATTGCCCTAGCTGACTCGATATCCTGGAGCCGCCTCTGCTACTAATCGCACACATACATAAGTGAAGCATGAAGTCAAAAAACAATGTAATTTGAGGACACCTTTTGATTGTCGTACTTAAATTTTACATTTTGAGAACAAAAAAAGCCCCCTCTCTAATAGCCTATGGCCATTCCTTTTCGAGTTTTTAAATTACTTTAATAACCTTTTCTTGTTCAAAATGTTACAAGTATCTAAGCCGTTTACAAACATCCACATTCACCTGATGTGAAAAGCTTTTACTTTTCTATTACTTCACATTAGTTAGAAATCAGAACATCTTTTCTTCCAATTTACATCAGCAATTGATGAGAACCAATAACAATCAATAATCAAATTCAACAGAGCAAAAAAACATAAATTAACGAAAGCAACAATTTTTGTAAGCGGGATGACAGACTATCCACAAGATCTACAAGTAATCACCAAATATATCAATAAAATCAGAGAGGCAAATTACTTACCTTGCCGAGTGTAAAAGAGACGAGGAACAAGAAGATAATGAAGAAGAAGCATAAGGATCGGACAACCGAGCTCATCCTCATCGCCTCTCAGTGAAACAACACCGTCAACACCGTTAGATCTGAAAGAATATTTCTCAAGAGTGTAATTGAAAAACGCAAAATGCAAAAATTCTTCTTTCCTAGATCTCAATGGAATTAATGATTCGATTGTGATTTGAGTACAAACGTTTTTGCTCCGATCTACTGAAGATTTCGAGAGGTGTAACGAAGCGCATCTGCAAGTTTATAGTTGCTCTGGGTTTATCGCTCCCAGAGAGTGACTGTGGACTGTGGGCCAGTTTCCAATTATTATTTAAATTCCATATTTGCAATCAAATGCACCCTTATAGTTTATACAAATTACTTTAAAGAAAATTACGTATATGTAAAAATATAATTTATAAGGTAAAACAAATTTCGAGTAATAAATCACTTAAGAAAAATGTTCCCACTCTAGTCTCTTCCACCCACCATCTCTCCTCAAAAACTAAATCAGAAGGAAAAAAAAAAAAAGGAAAAAGAGAGAATTTGGAGTATATGTCAAAATTTGCGCAATAAAGGCTTCGTATTATCCAAATCCTCTGTATCAACCCCAAGATTTTCATCATCGTCTCCACGCTCGTGCGCAGATCCAATTACAAGCAATAATTGATCTTCCAGGTATCTATGCAGGAGTAATCCAACTTCATCCTCAGCCTTCTCAACCCCGTATACCTCAGTCTTCCGGCGCCGGCGGCATACGCGGAAAAAAATTTCAGCTGCGCAAACGAAGGGACACGTGGCGCATAACAAAGGTAGGAGAAGAGGGAAGCATAGAATGAGAAACAAGTATCTTCTGCGGCGGCCGTTGAGCCAAGATGTTAACATCATTCTGATTGTGGAAAAGGAAATGAGCTGGTTAGAGTAGACGTCGTCGTTTTGCTCGTTTTCGTGTTGGGTTTTCATTGGGGTTGATGTGGGGCTGCTTGTTGATTGTTTTTGGGAAGAAACAGAAATCCCACATGAATAATTTCTTTACGCATAATCTGAGATATTATCAGTGGTGACTTTGAACACTTCATTTGGGTTTTGTATTTGGCAACAAATGGAGAAGGTATCCAGTTCTAATGAACGGCCCAACCCATCTAAGCATGGACTGACCCAACAGTGAGGCCATACTGGACGGGCCAATCAGACTCTTCCAGTCTCCAGACGGCAGCCCTCCGCCCGCCGTCGTCAATTCTTTCTGCCTCCAGATTCCAGCCAGCAGCCGCAGCTAAGTACAAAGCTCCATAAAAATTGGAGCTTTTGCAGATTTCCCACAAAATTACAAAGTGCAAAATCCAATTCTCCAAAGCCATGTACCTGCTTTTCATCGGTTCATCTCATTTAAGACTCTTAACTGCTCCCAACTTGTTTGAGGTGAATTTTAGTTTTTAAATATTTGATCATTGATGCTATAGGATTAGACTGATTTGGGATTGATTTGTTGGTGGTAATTATATGCATTTTTGTAGAACTTGTTTGCATTTAGATTCTGTCTTTTGCTTAGATATAATCTAGCAAACTGACCTGGCCAACCTCAAGAATGCTTGTGAAAACTTTGCAATATAGCAATCTTCTTCTGTTGTGCCTTTAGAAGATGGACCGCAAAACCTTCCACCCCATTGTGTTATCACAGCATAATCACGACGGTGAAAACTTATAATCATCACCCCATAAGTGTTATCCATGTACCTGTCGAGTATCTGGATCCTCTAAAGATACCTGAACTGCTGCTTACAAGTATGGTCCTGTTGTTTATGTTGTATGTCAACGAGCACAAATCATGCAGTCACTTGCATTTGCTAGAATTTGCTTTAGTTTGAGAAAGGTGTGAGATGTTTCATAACGACTATGTTTTATATCCTCTTAAACTACTTATTCTATGTGTACTTTACTAAGGATTCCTATAGGCTTTAACCGTCATCTATTGTCAAACCTAGCATGGTAGTTCAGGAAGGTGCCAAAATTCGGGAACTGTTCCTTTATAATATGACTACAGTTGAAAATGTCTAAACTTCTTGTCACCCGCTTTCTTAGTTTTTGTAGCTTGGTTTGGTTATTTAGTACTTTAGTTTGTGAAGGGAAAAATGGCACAATGATGTTATGACCCAATGGGCCATTTGAGTT
>CAIGRT010118287.1:0-16810 GCA_903798405.1 Fraxinus platypoda | reverse complement strand
GGTTTTGGATTTTATAACGTATTAATTACTGTCCTTAAGTGATTTAATTAGTTATTAAAGCATTTATCAAATCAGTTCATTTTTAGGGTATTGGGCCAAATTACCTCATAAGGTAAAGGATAAAGGGTTAATTACAAAAAGACCTCTAAAATTATGGGTCTTTAGAAAAGTCATATGAAAAATATTTTGAAAGTAAAAAATACTGTGTAAAGTTAAGTGTCACTTTTTTAAGTTAAGTGCCGCTTTTTTATTAAAAAGTGACATACAATAAAAAAAGTTCCATAAATTCAAAAAAAGCGACTCAAAAAAGTGACAAAATACCAATCAAAACCTTGAAATCAGTTCAATAAAGTGGCATAAATTAAAAAAGTGACAAACACTTAAAAAAATGATTTTTTGATTTACTAGGACGATTGCAGGCTGGATTACTTACCGAATTTGAGTGGCTCCATGTCACGGCCATATAGCTTCTCACAACTCTAACACTCCTTCAATCGAAAACTTTTTCTTACACCCCAAAAGAGAGAGAAGGGCCGCTTTTCTTGTAACGAAGTAACAAACAATAAAAAAGTAACTGAAAAAAAAAAGTGACAGAATTTCATGGACAAAATAAAAAAAGTAACTGAAATTTTAAAAAAAAAGTGACAAAAAGGTGTCACTCAAAAAAAGGAAAGAAATTAGAAACTAAAAAAGTAACATACAAAACAAAAAAGGAACAGAAAAAAAAGTGACAGAATTTCAAAAAAAAAAGTGACAAAACACAAATCAAAATCTTAGAATCAGTTCAAGAAAGTGACATAAATTAAAAAAGTGATAAAAACTCAAAAAAGTGAAGCACTTCAAAAAAAAAAAGTGAAACACTTTTTATAATTTCTTTCCAATTCCTCCTTTTAATTTATGATTTTGATTCTTGATGAGTCTACTATATATTCTTGATATTGAGTGAGAGACTTAAAAAAAAAAAGGTGACATAGCTAGTGAGTTCTATGCAAATCATCTGTTATTGAACACTTTCAAATGGCATTTACATGTTGTCCTTGCTTCATCACATCTTCATCTTTAACATCCTTAACAAGATTACACTTACGCATAGAACAAGCATCAAGTTAAATTAATTAATCTTCGGTTGCCTCTTCACTCTTATCTTCTTCGCAATGTTTTGAAGATGTGTCAAGTGCTTTTCGGTATACTGTCTCAAAATGGTCGACAATACCTCAATAGGAACATAAATCTTGTTTTTCCTTTTCAAATAATCCAACAAATCACAAACAATCCAGAACTGCATGACCGTGTACTTTAAACGAGATAGAATCCAAATAATCATCTCAATCTAGTTCCATCTTGAACACTGGAAAAATTGGAATCACTTCAGCCCATTTACAAAACTAGGAGCAGCCTGTGTTTGCCTCAATTGTAGCTGCCGATGGTCTTAAACATATTGTGAAAACCTCAACGACGATGACTCGAGGCTATAGTACACAACAGTTGTAGCAACAACACCTAATGGAGGCTTTAGCGCGCGAAAGTTGCGTGGCTGGAAGCTGTAGCACATGGTAGTTGTCTCAGCGTTTGGGTAATGGATGTGGTTACATGCCGTTAATCACACATTTGAATGATAGAATGTGATTGGAGCATTTTGCAGAACAATTGGTGGCTACTTTTCACATCATCTTGTATATGTGCCTAGCCGAGAAGTCGAATCCATACACACCATCATCACATTTTATAAGAAATCACTCAAAGAAAGTTACAATAGAAATTTATTGAACCCGTGCCCCCAAATTTATGTGATTGGGCTGAAACTATGCAAATGCCTGATAATAATCTAGATACAATTTACATCAAAAACAGGATTTGACAAATTTTATCCATTATACAATTTAATCTATAATCTAATTAAGTTTTCCCAATGCATACCGAGTGCCTTTTTGATGCATAGCAAAATTGAAAAAAACTTCAAAACTTGTATTAAAATTCCAGAAATTTTATGGAATCAAGGTACAACGTATGACAGAAACTTCAACATAACAATGCAAAGCTATAAAATTTGTATTGAAAGAAAGTCTACTCAAATTAGTTGGGAAAGTATTGTTTTACAATATGAAACATGCTTTATACATTTTCCCCTCACTTAACACAACAGTTATCTGCCACCCAAATGATAAGATTCAAAGTTTACCTTCGATTTGTAAGGCTTTGACATTAATTTGAAGATCGTTCAATGTCCCAATGTTTTCCCTCATTCGATTTTGAATTCTGAACAGTAGATCCAACTCCTTTTCACCATAGATCTGACTATAATAGGGTAAAAAAAAAAAAAAAAAAAGATAGAACGCAAGTTTGTCCAAAATCACATAGTTACAACTTGAAGCGAAGTCGACGAATTCGTGGGTGAGGAGGATTCTCTCTGGGAGCTCCGTGGAATCATGAATCTAATTTGGAATTTGTGATTTTGGGAGTTTAGAACGCATTAATCACGTAATTAAATGTTTTAATTAGTTAATAGGGTATTATTCAAATGTCTTAATTTTGAAGGGTAGTGGGCCTAATTTTCTCAAGGATAAATTAGGTCCATTATTGTCCAAAACTAAGAAAATTGAAAAATAGAATGCATTATTCATGGAGAGTAGAAAATACGTTCCTTTCCCTTCGAGTCGCCCTTTTTAAATTTCCACATATGGTTTTTTGCGGATACAAACCTCCCGTTCTTAAATATTAAAGAACAACTTTCACATATCAAATCCTCAATCAACCGCGAGCAGTAAAATCACTACGTATTTATTTTCGACTTTGCATAAGTCTAGTTCAGATTTCAAAGAGAAATTTATTTCATTTTTATACCTAAATTTCCTCATATTCTTATATGTAAAAGATTTAGCGTCTTGAATTCTAATACATACCGACTTAACAAATATAATTCACTTTGAATATGACTTTATAAACAATGAAATATTATCTCACGGTTTAGGGTGTGTTTGAGTCACATTATTTTGGAAGAATGCATTTTGGAATAGTAGATTGATGGAGAATGTGTGGTTGAAAAAGAAGGAAAAGTTATTGATGTGATGAAAAATATTATTTTATTGAAGAATGTGTAGTTAAAAATGAGTAGAAAAATGAGAATTAAAAATTAGAAGAATGCGAATGAAAATTTTAGTATAATTCTCTTGGGATTTTAATTTAATTACTCCACTCGAACCGAATTTGAATCCAATTTTTTTATATGAAAAATGGCACTGTTTTGATGGCACCTTTTGTAATTCTTTGTAAACGGGGAGGAATGGATTTAATGGGATTTCAAGAAAGTTCTCTTTGCGATCTTGATTGAATCTTATTTTTGGAAGTTGGAATTTTATATTTCTCAGGCCCTATTATCCCATGCTCTGTTTTCTTGCAAATTTTTCATTACAAAATACATAATACTTTACTGAATGTATGATAAAAAACAAATGTGTAGAATGTGTAAAAATAATCTTTAGAATCCGTGTTAATCGTTTTTCTGCGTGGATTTTAGGTCAATATAATCTTTAGAATCCGTGTTAATCGAGATAATAACGGACTTAAATGTAAAATTTAGTCACTTTATGGAATTGATTTTAATATTTTAATTAGTGTTTTGTCAATTTTTTAAATTTTGTCATTTTTTTGAGTATATCACTTTTTTGAATTTTTATCGTTGTTTTGAGTGTTTGTTATTTTTTTTGAATTTGTATCACTTTTTTTGAATGTGTCACTTTTTTAATATTTGCCACTTTTTCGAATTGTTGTTCTCTTTTTTTTTTGTCATTTTCTTGAAATTTTTATCATTTTTTTGGGTGATAAACGTCAGTTTTTAATAAAACTAACATTAATTTTATTTCTTTTTAAAATGATACTTAGCCCCCGTTTGACCCACATTTTAGGGTGTTGAAATTTTTTGGAATAGTGATTGATTGGAGAATGTGTGGTAGAAAAAAAATGAAAAATTTTAGATTTGTGTGTAATATTATTTTATTTGATGAATGTGTGGTTGAAATGAAGAGAGAAAAAAATTTAATGTAATGTAATGAAAAAAAATTAGGGCCAAACGGGGGCTTAACTTTAGAAAGTAACACAATTAAAAAGTGACAACGTGACACTTAGTGGGTGTTTAATGAGTTTTAAAATTAGATTTTTAGTAGATTGTGATAGAAGTTTTTGAAACGTGTGATTGAAAAGTTGTAAAAATCATGAAAAATATGGTTAATATTAATTGTTTCACTTTGATGTAGATAAAAATTTGATTTTAATCCGAAACCCGCGTGTTTTACACCGCATTTTTTTACCATCAAATTACTTTTCCTGTGATTTTTCAAGACGGAGTTAAAACGTTGGCCAGCAGCCTTCACTCCCGTTCTCACTTCTTCGAAACCGGCAATTGCAAACCTCATTCAGCTCCCAAATCTGAAATTGTGGGTGAGCAGTGAGCTCTCTAGCTAAGTACTGAACCGCCGGTGCATCGTCGCCCTCCGCCAGACTGCCATTGTATCCGCCCCACCCCATTCTGTCGACGACTGAGTCTGTGGATTTTGGGCGAGTCCTAATCTTATCCAATCTTTTTATTTTTTAGTTTGATTGGCGATTAAAGATTGTTGATTTGTGATTTATTTATATTAAATTGGTGATTTAAAGATTTGTGATTTATATATATTTGGTTAAATTGATGATTTACAGTTTTGGTTGAATTGGCGATTTACAATTTTATAGATTTATGATTTATTTATATTGAATTGTTGATTTAAAGATTTGTGATTTATATATGTTGAATTGATGATTTACAGATTTGTGATTTATATATATTGGTTTGTTAATAGATTATGAACGATTTTTTCAACCTAAATGAAAGTCTCAACCTAGTTCTTATAATATGGGATTCACGGATTGTATTGGATTATATTTTTATATTTATATGATTTTACGTTTCAGTGCATTTATATATTAGTTGAAGATTTTTTAATATTATTTAGTTAAATATTAATAAACGATCAACGTTGTCTAGAAAAATTGATTGAAAATAAAAGTGCAAATGACATCAAAGATTGACAACGTTTGGCGTAATTTACCCTTGAAAATAACTTGAGGGCATAGCCAAAAACGTGCACAAGATTTTAGAACTAGAAAAGTTTTTGTAAAAGATAATCAAGGGACACATTACCGTATTTAACTGGACATTATCCTGTTGGGTTGGATTGAAGAGCGTCTTAAAGTGAACTGTTAACCTGCCTCATTCCAGGTAGTGAAACTTGCTACTCCAAAACCCAACCATAACACGACAAATTAATCGACATTTTTTTAAAATTTTCATTAAACCAATGAGTTTCATTGCATTTGATATTCGAATTAATGTTCCCGTTTGTGTCTGCACGCAGAATTTCCAAGTTCGTGGCATTCCCTGATATATGTTCGATGAAATGTCTCTAAGACTAAAGTGTAGGTACTTGATCTAAAGCAAAGTGTTGACATGAGTATTGGCAACTTCCAAGCAACTTCACCGTGGAATGAAGTTCTCAAGTCTTGCGGAATTCAAGCTGCGCCTTCTCTGATATTCAGTATGGCATTTTTTCCTTCGTTTCGGTTTTCGTCCTTGCTTTGAAGTTGAATTCAGTTAATAGCTAGCGCTTTTTTTTTTGTTTCATTTGCTTCAGGGTCTCAAAGGCTATCGATAAGGTGTGGGGTCCAGTTTCGCCCTTGCATTGACATTCACAAGGTTCATTCCGATGTCTTGTGCTTTTCTAGTTTTTCTTTTGTGGAGTTACCGAGATGTCTGTGTGTAAGTTGGTATAACATAAGATATAAAAGTTGTTAATTTGTCTATCTATTTTGCAAGATCGGCACTTCGTATGCAACTTGATCGAAAAGGGCAATATATTGTTATTCGTGTTGTCAAAGATTTGATGTAGGAACAAGGTTCAAGTCTACCCTGAAAATCCCAGTGCTTTACAGTCCCTCTAATGTCTTACATGAAGAAGGAGATATTAGAAGTACTTTAACAGTTTAACTATATCATACAATAAGTCGACTAAGAATGTTTGGGAAGTATTTATAAACGGTCTAAATTAAAAGTATGTCATTCTAGCTCACCATTTAAAGCATGTTTGTGACGTCGGTTTAAATTATAAATATGTTGAAATGAGTGATGAAATGTGGGGATAAAAAGTGACTTTATCAATTATAAATAGTTTATAAACAGCGGCCATTCATGCACGTTACGAACTGGGATTTGTTTAAAATCATCAACCAAATAAGTTAGCTTGAAATAGATTTAAGTAATTTCATTAAGATTCAAGTTTCTGGCTGTGCTTGATATGCTACAATTACACAATTGATTCCATGCTTCCTAATGAAGAAATTCTCTATTATTTTTACCAGTTAAATGATTGGTTAATAACGGTGTATTATATTAAAGACAAACATTGAAAACTTTGACCATAACATAAAGAAGTTCTAATTATGGATGGATACGGTGAAATCTTTCTAACATATTGCAGGGGAAGGTGAAGCAAATTGTTGGCTCCACTCTTAAAGATTCCAAAGGGGGAGATTCAAGTCTAGTCACTAATTATGAATCTGATAGATCGGCTGCTGAATATGCAGAACTTTACAAGTCTGATCGGCTTACTGGTGGTCATGTAATCATGCTTGGAGCTGATCCTTTGAGCAAATCAGCAGCCATTGAAGCATTACATGCCTATCCTGGTAAGTCTGGATGGGAGGTCATATCTTCCGATGCATACTATTTTGTAATGCGTTGGCATGTTTATTATTTCAAAATGCTTTACACATACAATCCCTCTACAAAAGGCAAAAGGAAACATGGTTTAAAAATCATTTTATTTTTATTTTTGTTAATAATCTTAAGGTGCAATTGAGCTATGAGATATATTCCGCAGGGCAAACTCTGTATAATGTTTAAACATTTAGCCCTTGTTTGATACACATTCTTAAAAAAATTTATTTTTTCAAAACTCACTTTCAACCACACATTCTTCACTAAAATAATATTACACGCAAATCCAAAACTTTTCCTTATTTTTTAACCACATATTTTCCATCACATCACATCATAAAATGCGTCTTCTTCTCCGTAATGTGCATCAAACACCCTCTTATTATAAGTATGTTAGACTTGCATAGCACAAGATTTTAGAAATAATGTCTTCATGTGACCTTTGCTGTATTTTCAAAGATTTCCCAAATGGCGCATGTATTTTTAATCCTTCTTATATGCATATGTTACAAACATTTTGATTTCTGGCAATATTGACATTACTGGGTCTTCTTCTGATCTTCATGATGTTTTTCATTAATAAAGTGGATTTTCTGTTTTTGAGTTCTATCCAACTAATTATAATAGGACTTTTTTGGGGAAAAAAAGAAAACAATTTGCAGAGAACTTGTTTAGGTAATCCTTTTTAATCAAGATCTGAACTGCATCTGTCTTTTTGTTTGTGGAACATTTTACATTCTCATTGCTGAAGAGCTACTTTCAGTTAGGATTTTGACGTCTTTCAATTTGTCTCAATAACATCGCAATTAGATTTCACTAACTTTGCTATATTGGTTATAGGAATTGTTTCTTATTAACTTCCGTATTTCTTCAGATCAATTCTTGCGGGCAAATATATTGTAACCAATAGGCGCCCTTAGTACTCCGAAATATACATTTTACTGAAACATTTTTTGTGATCATTTTTCTTTAATGGATGAATGCTATCCGATTCCTTGAACAAAGCTGACTGCTCACTTTTATATCCTAGCCGAAGAGCTCCTCTCCGAGGCACCACTTAAAAATGCTCTTGTAATCATTTTTCTTCAAGGGCTCAATGGCATCGGACACCATAAACAAAATTCACTACTCATTTATATCCTCAGCAAAGTGCTCTACGCCGTGGTTCTAAATTCAAAGCTTTTTCGGCTGAGGTTGAACTGGAATAACTGATGTCCATGTTATACTTTAGGAACATAATTGATCTGTACACTTTCATGATAAATAAATTAAAGTTGAGTTCAAAATACTTTGTTTCAAAAATATTTAATTGCACCTAGAGTTTATAGAATTTCCATGATCCCTGCTTTTTTTGAGTTATTAAAATAGCTGATATTGTGAAGGGTTTGAGTTTATTTATTATCTATATTGTACCGTTACTGAACTTATTGCCATGATGTAAACACCTAGGTGGATTGCAAGTTGGAGGTGGTATCAATTCAATCAATGCTTTGAGTTACGTGGACGAAGGAGCAAGCCATGTCATTGTGACATCAGTATGTTCTTATTGAATCCCTTTTCCTCAAACAAATAATAGTTGTTAGCCATTTCACTATCCTTCATATTTCCAACAGTATTATGATTTCTCACGTTTCTCCCCCTCCCAAATGTCTCTACGCATATAACTAGCACATGAATTGCTGGACTGATTAGGGTCAGCTAAGTGACCATTGTGAGGAGTACTTTAAATCCTATGAACTTGTAGCATAAAGCTAATTGATGGATGTTTGTTAACCATATGTTGAACACATACTGTGTCAGATTACTTTCTTTTCATCATTATTGAGCCTTGGATGTCAGGTTGGAAGAGGTACATTTTTTTGCTTGCATCACTATGATGGATAACTCTATTAACCCATCTTTATGCTTGACTAAAATACGAGAGTTTGATGCTTGTGGTACCAAGTTAAACAAGTCAAAGCTATTTGAAGTTGGAGAATGATCTTTAGGAAGTACACAGGTGAAAAAGGAAGATATGGTCACGTTTTTGACATACAAGTAAAAAAAAAAAAATCTCATGTGAAACCATGGGAAGCCAAAAAATTCTTCTAAATGGAAGACTTTCAACTCAATACCTCTTGATTGCTTTGCAGTATGTGTTCAGTAATGGAGAAATAAACTTCGAACGGCTTAAGGAACTTGCTCATCTTGTTGGAAAGCAGAGACTCGTACTGGATCTTAGTTGCAGAAAGAAGGTATTCTTTCTTCTTGTGAATATAATAATTATGATCGATACAAAGCTTTCTGAACTATCTTCTCTCTCTCTTTTTTTTTTTTTTGTTGATGCATATTTTCTTAACCTGTTTGTAGGTAGGTTGGCTGCAGCATCAACAACTGCCTCATTTTAGCAAATCTAAAATAATTTTATTCAAATTAACGCATATGGATATTTATCATTCAGACCAACTTTGCCTGTAATTCTAAAACAAAAGTGATTGATGAGGTATATCTGTAAAACAAATGTCAGAACTCAGAATTATATCAAATAATGGGGCAGCCATTGTAGGTACAGGGAAAATGTTGCAGGCAATCCCCATGTTAGGATAGTCGATGTATCTCATTCAATCTACTATGGCATTTGTGACTTGAGATGATGTTTGCAGGAAGATAAGTATGCAATCGTCACAGATAGATGGCAAAAGTTCAGCGATGTATATCTCAATGAAAAAGTATTGGCTCTTCTTGCCAATTTTGCTGATGAGTTTCTTGTCCATGGAGTTGACGTTGAAGGCAAAAAGTATGTGTTCAACTACTTAATATAAAAGAAAAAATAGGAAATTTCTTAACTAATCTGGTTCTTCATATCCCCATGTACAATTGCAACATCATTCTGTAACTGTTATGTTCCCTCTGACATTGAATACCAATTAATAACTTCAATATTGCAGGCTGGGAATTGATGAAGAGCTTGTGGCGTTGCTTGGCAGGCACTCACCGGTGTGTGATATATATTTATAATCTATTATCAATCCTGTATCTTTTGTACTCAGATATCTTGTTCATGCCAAATACACTTTTGAGACATAAATTTCCTCCCCTTTTGTTGCAGTCCCCCACCCCCCTCCCCACATTTAACCTGTAGGGACTAGAATTTTTCATAATATTTGAAGTAGTTAGTCTATGGAGAATTCAATAGTTATTATTATGTAACGTTCAAATTCTTGAGTTGGATTCAAATTTATTATGGCTTTTTGCCAAATGAAAATTACCACAACGGACTAAAGAAAAATTATCCATTAAGTGAGACCTTAACTAGCCATGGACCAATGGTTTGAATAACAGATATGCATTCGTTCACAACGCAAGTCAGTGAGTCTGGTTATATGCATCAGTTCACTGCAATATATTATAGCCAACTAATTTTTGACTCTTCAAATGCGATTTATGTAACGTATTTCTCTGTTGCAACAACTAACAGTGCAATTGTTTAATTTTCCATGTTTGCTAGATTCCGGTGACCTATGCAGGTGGTGTCACTGTCATGGCTGATTTAGAGAAGATCAAAGTTGCAGGAATGGAACGCGTTGATGTCACCGTGGGTAGTGCTTTGGATATTTTTGGAGGAAACTTGGCATACAAAGATGTTGTGGCTTGGCATTCTCAGCAAGAGGCTTTTGCAGTTTGATTTTTTAGTTGCTGTGTGTAAATGCTAACACGTAGATGTATAATTATATTTGAAGAAACATTAATTTTGCCTTGGGAATTTTGATGTTAAACTATGCTCCCTGTTCTGACTTGAATTTATTGAATAATCAAACGTACTGCTGATTCTTATACTTTGAAAGTGGATCCTATCTTTTGAAATATTTTTAAGACGGTGAATTCGATTCATAGCAATTATACTTTATTCTAGTGTCAATCATGTAATTGTACTTCAATTTTGTTCAATTGAATATCTATACTTTAATTTGATTCTATCGATTAGTTCCATCAAATTTCGTCACTTTAATGGATGAGAATTCATGACGCGAAGATCACCATTCATTTTATATTAGCAATTAATGATCGCGTGTGGGATTATCATTTATCAAGTCATCTTAGGAAAGTGGACTGCACAAAATTAAAAAATAATAAAAGTGTAATTATTCGATTAAACAAAAATAAAGTATATCTAATTGTTATTATGGTTAAAAGTATAATTACCGCAAATAGTTCCAGAATAAAACCGTTTGCATAATTGCATTTATTCAAATTTTCTCCATAATCCCGCAATTCATACGGTCGTCACTTTAATTGCTAATTTGAATCAATTAATTAATTTGAATCAATTTTCACTACTTCAAATTTCGTATGTAAACCCATACCAAATAGAGTTCGAGGGGATTCTCTATGTATAAAATGATGTGTTCACGGGTGAAGGTGGCGTTCTATTGCATCTATGGCGACCCTCAAGAGTTAGACTGCAGGGATGCTCGTACGGACGAATTCTGTCGTTTCTATCCGAGCTTTGTAAAATCACGTCTTGATGGATTACTCAAACTCGACCAATTTCAGAAAGGGAGCGTACATCAGATTTCAGAAATGTTGGTAGGTGTTTACTGTTTGCACTTGTTTGTTTTTCTGTTATAGTTAATCCATAAAATTCTATGGATCATTGGTTAAATTGTCATCTATTTCAAGTGCTTAATTGGATGCCTATGACTATGACATACCTTGTGATATAGAACTTAAATGGAGCTCCACTAATCCAGTCAAAGTTCAAGCATCAAAACACAGAGATTATCTTCTTCGCTTGTGAATGCGCGCGCGTATGTTTTGAGTTTATGGTTGTTTAGATGGGAAGAAGCTTTTAATCAGTTCACTAAATTGTCTTCGAGTAACCAGAACAATTGATAACATATTAGTTTGTTTTACTTGAAGTTCATTGATATTTTGAAGTTTACATAGAAATGAAAGGAATAAAGGAACGAAGGAACAAAGGAAATCCAAGAGATGAGTTAATTTTGTCCAATCACGTTAATTGATTTCTAATTTCATTGTCGGGGTCTCCTGTTATAACCAGAAATAAAATCTAACTAATACAGCAAAATGTTAGTGAGGAGTCATATCGTGACAAAAGTTAACTACTACTCGCTATCAACCTGTTGCAGCCCTTGTCTCATGTATAGGCTTGAGACTGACTATGTAAAAACGTACGAGTTTAACACACACTAAGAATTTAGAATTGTTGCGATATATTTGAAGTCATATATTATTGAACTGTGAAGAAATCTTGCCTACTGTCCTTTAAACATCAACTTAATATTAGATTCGAAATTTTCGCACGCACAACTCTTTATGTTATAATGCTCTAAATGCAAATGTGGTAGACCCTTAATTATCTTAATGATTTTATCTTCCCTAACCAAATGAGAGAATTCAGTTTCTGAAATTGAATTTAAACTTTCTTCCTTGATGCAAAATACTAACATCTCTGACAATATTTTCCTCTCAGCTCCAGCTGAAGCCATTTAAATCAAATTTCTTGCAACTTGAAGCAGCATCATTTTTGTCATCTATGTTTAGATCCAGTTCTGTTGTAAAGTATGGTAGTTTCAGTTTCTCTGGTCTATGAGCATCTCGATCAAAATATTTAGCGTCTGCATCAACGTCTTTAAATCTGTCCTCTGAACAGCTGCTGCTACCATTCCGTGGTCCTCCCTGAGGTCCAATGGCCATCGATAAATTTCTGGAGTTCTCTTCTATAGCAAATGCTTTTTCCACGTTGTCATTTGTTGCGCAAAGAAATCTGGTGCTCTCTTTCTGGTCTTCACACAGTCTGAGTTCAGTCTTCTGCAGCCTGAGTCCATTGTCATGATTTCTTAGCTCCATAGCTTCTCTAAAATTAAAATTATTCAATCCTATTTGGTTATTGTACAATTCTTGGTCCCTGAGAGAGCCGTCACAGGAGGTTAAGCAGCTGTCTGTTGAACAATCCGTTGGCTGAGTTGTTTTTATTTGCTGTAGGCACAAATCCGACAGTTCTTTCATCCCTGAAAATGCGGAATTCAGGCATTGGGTGGATACTTTAGACACCAAATCAGATAACTGAACCTTGGCTGCCTCCAAACCAGTTGTCCCTAAATTCTGTGTTTCAAGGGTTTCCTCTGCTTTCTCCAGTACCGACTGTAAATATTTACCTTGGGTCTCGATCTGTAGCTGTAAATGGCGCTGTACCTACACATACAGAGTAACCCTGTTTTCAATGATACATAAAAAGAATTTGCACTTTGCTTTGCTTCTAACTGTTTACATATTCAACATTTAATTGTTGAAAATATGAAGAAATTTGGACTACTATTATTTATTTAGGAAAGTTTCATTTCAATAAGAGATCAAACTTGTAGTAACGAATTTTACACGTGTGAAAATATTTGCCTTGTGAATTGAATTTGGTTACAATGCATGTTTTCATGGTAGATCTTTCAAAGATCTGATGACAACTTTTCTCTTTTCAGATTTCAGAGGGTTTTGAAGAGTTCAATCTTTATTTTGTTTCATTAAATAAAAATATGTATACAGTTTTTACCTCCAGCTGCTCATATAGCCTTCTTTGCACTTCTATTTGCATTTGTATTGCTTCGCTCAAGTGTAAATTTCTGAATATAAGATATTACAATCCAACAGTGTTAATTGATTATTTATTTAATCAATATTGTAAATCAACATAAGAAGAATGTGTAATATAATTTTTAATTCTTACTTATTTGTCTGGGGGACCATGCTTGGATTACTCATGTGAGTTCCATTTGTCTCTGATATTCTTTCTCCTGTGGCTGTAAACATTTTCGAACCTAATAAGCATATTTACTCATGAACGAGTATAGTTTGTTAAACTGTGTTCCTGGAAATTACTGGATTTCTTACCTGCTTTGTTGCTCCCACTGTTAGCTTGTCCATGGACGTTCTTGCTGAGCCTGTATTTCTGCCAGCAAAAATGAGAAGGTTTGGACTACATTTTATCTCCAGATACAAAGTGATGCACATATGCACTAACCAATGCTCTCAGTTTCTTTAATAATGCAATTACAATAAACAAAGCCTTATTCCCAATAAATTTGAGGTGGCTTCGTAAATCCTTTAGCTGCACTCCATTTGATTCATTTCTATGAGTGACTGTGAAGCAACTAGATTAATAGAAACTCCAACATGTCATGTTAATTTTGGTCCACTCCTTACTTTTTCAACTGAGATCAAATCACTCTTATTAACAGGAGTCAAGACATGTCCTAACCACCTAAATCACCCTTCCCTTGTTTTATCCTAATCAGATGCTGCCTTTACTTATTGCCACATATTTTCATTTTTAATCTTATCGAGTCTTGTATGGCCACACAGTATCTTAGCATTTGCATTTCTCTCACATTCATCTCATGGACATCTTGTCCTTTAACACCTGATATTCGGTGCTAAACAAGATGTGACAGTTTCATGTTGGTTGTTAATCTACAACAACAGTTTCCCTTTATTTGTGCTTGGGACCTTCTATGAAAAACCCTTGAAAATGCTAATAAAATATCTAGAAAATGCTATGTAGACTGTGAATAAATTTTTTGATTAGTTTATTACTGCATTTCTTAGATGGCATTGTTTCAGCATTCTCAATGGTTTTCCTGGAGGGGAAAGTAGGGATAAACAATGTCATCAAAGAACTTGACTGCTTCTTTGAAATGGCTATATCAAAACCTTAAGTTGCCCGAGACCATGAGTTGCTTAAGCTTAAATATGGTCAAACTGAAAGTCCTATTATCTCTTGTGCAGAACTCTAGTATCGCTTTTTGGCATTAACAATTTACCTGAAGGTGACTCTTTAAGTGGTACAAGGTTAAACCTTGAATCCCCATAAGTTTCAGCACTGATTTTGGAGTAGCTTCTGCAACAAAGGAATTGTATAGTTAGCTAAATACAGTAGTAGATTACTATATTGGTGCTTCATGAACATGATATGAGGCATGCACTTACTGTCTGCTCCACCTAGTTGATTAACTGCTTCTATGAAACGCCTATGGAGATCCGGAGTCCATTTTAGTCTTGGCTTAGCATCAGTGGAAAGTACAAGTCCTGAATCTCCGGTTCCATTTGCACCTTGAAGGAATAAGTGCCTTTCAGAAAGAATGGACATTCTTGACGTAGGATGCATGCTCTTTCCTTGGTGGTGGTGGTGATGATGATACATCTAATTGTCTTCAACAAGATGATTTGAAATAAGTGAGATTCGTGTTATGGGTAAAAAGAAACGATTGACATAGAGCTATCCTGAAGAGATCTAATGCGCCTGTTCCAATCTGCAATCACCCTTGAATGTGAAATACAATTTTGATATATTCCGTGTAGTGCACTCTTGCGTTCCTGATACTTGGTGTAAGAAAACTGTCTACTACTGCTTTTATCTACTTCTTGTGTTCTTTGCCAATCTTTATGTACTGGAGCTGTGCTCAGGGATGTTTTATAAGCAAATAAGGAGAGAGAGGTGGGGTACATTGGAAGCATAGAATCTTGAACAGGGCCATCAGTACATCAGATCCAATTAAATTATCATGTGAAACGAACGGAGATCTTGTCCTTCCAGTTTCACACACGTGGGGTCCTCTTATGCAACTTCCCTTTCCATTCTTAGACAGCAGCACTAGCCATTAAAATTCCTCCGGACTATGACTTCTTGAAAAAACTTGATACCTTAGGTTTGATACAAGAATAGATCCACTTTAGACTTTATTTCTCCTGTGCATTCATATCCATCACCAGGAAAAGTTTAGGAACCTTATTCCTTGAATTAATGGTGGAATTTTATTCTGACTTGGATTGGAGGAATCCACTATCTATAATGTCCTAAAATCTTGAAAGCCATTTTTCCCCAAGGAAGATCCTGTTGACTGGAGCATCTATACACCATGCATACATGGCAAAAAAGGTGGGAAATTGGTGAACATTCATTTCTCCGTGGGAGAGTTAGAATGCCAGGTTTAGTTAATATGTGCACTTCCTTTTTCTTTTTTCCAATTTTCATTTGGTTTATTTACAGCCTTGGTGTGTAATGAATCTAATGATCAAGTAAGGTGCAATGCTTTCATTGCCTTGCACTTAATCTCTTGCTTGGCTTGTAACAAGAAGATATGCCAGCTATTTGGAGTGCATAGACTGGCCCCCAATTTTTCCACACCATCTTTTTTCTTTTATTATTATTATTTTTCTTTTCATACGTATACACAAACAAAAGGGGACTGGTCCTTTTTGATACGGGGTGAAGATTCTAGTGATAGAATTTATTCCTGGTCCCTGGAAAGAGGGCACCTGCAGTGGTTTTTCTTTATGCAGTATCTCAGCTTCACATGCGGTGCATTGCTACACATACCTATTTTATCTTCGAGGCATGCTAAGTAGACTTTTGCATATTTTTGGGCAAAATCTTATTATTTATATATTAATGTATCTTGTTAGAAAAAAAAATTGAGCATTGTTAAATACGTAACATGTCGAATGACCCATAAAAAGGGGAAGAATTGTTACTCCTTAGCTTTGTTTAAAAGTCTGGAGTGGCATAATGAATATATTCCTTTTTGTTTCCTTCTAAAAGTTTAGTACTTATTCTGCGAAATATTAAAGAGGAGAGAAGTCCCAATCAGGTCTTTTAAATTCATCAAATGGCATAAAGAAGTTGGTTCCCAATTCCTTGGGACCCTTCAGAGAGAAACTAAATGATCGTACTTGCTCTGTGCTTTCGTATGATAAACACATGTGAAGTCAGGACCAGATGGCCACTTTCTTTCTCGACTTGAGCTTAAATGGCTTCGGAGATACTTGGACATGAATCTACTAGGGGTCCGTTTGATTCAAGATGGAATTTAGGTGGAAAGAAAACGAATAGCAGAGAATTGAATTGTCTAGAATTTGTTTTACTGGGAATTGTCAATTAATTGTGTTTGATTGGTATAATTTTTCACCTGAAAAATGTTGAAATTTTCTATCTTTTGGTGTTCGTTTGACTTTGTTTCTCATGAAAATTGTCAATTAAAAATAATTTCTTACAATTGGGGATATAATTTATTT
>CAIGRT010118285.1:0-10624 GCA_903798405.1 Fraxinus platypoda | reverse complement strand
GAAAAAAATTATCACTTTAATGGACAATTTTCATGTAAAACAAAGTCAAACGAACACAAAAAGATCCAAAATTTTAAAATTTTTCAGGTGGAAAATTAAATCAATTAAACATACTTAATTAACAATTTCCTGGAAAATAAGTTCTAGGCAATTGTTTTCTTTGGAATTCATTTTATTTTCACTCATTTTCCACTCTTGCAATCAAACGGACGGACCCTTAGTAATATGATTGCACGATTAATTTAAATATTGCATGTCAATTAACATAATTAATTGGTTAATTATTATAATTAGAGAAACTTTCATTTATTAAAATTAGAAACATTATTTATGCATGTGTAATTAGCAATCTCATATTTTTATATGATATGTTAGAATATTTATTTTGGCAATACCTTATTAGTAACAATTATATATTTATTAATATAGTTAACTGGGTAATTAATTGAGTGATTGATTACATTTTATATGAAAAAACGTGTAACATTAATAAAGAAATAAATGCGAGTACCAAAAATAGGTAAAGGGGTCAAACCTTAAAAACCCCTATTTTTAACCCCTTCACATAACTTACACTCACACACAACTTATGTTGTACTTTATATCTATCTTCCTCTCAACACATCTTTCACGTACACATTTTCACATTACAAAGTTAACACGCTGAGTGTCCAAGGAATTTTGGAGTGAAAGTCTAACAAAGCAATTTTTTCTATTTATTTTATCTTCTTCTATACGACTGTAAATGTAGTAGCACGAATTGTTCTTTCAATATTTGAATTACGGAAATTTATGCTATGAATATGATGATACTGAAATCCAAGTTATAATTATGATAAGAATCATATATGTGTAAGTTCAAAGGACCGAAGTTTAGTAGCGCTACATACAAAAATTTTAGCCACGAAGTTCGGATTTTAATTCATGTGTCTCCATATGTATGTTATGATTTTCCGTATTTAATTATAAGATGGAATTCATTATTACTCATTTACTGATATTTATGTCTCAGATGTATATGTTAAAATTTTTATAAGTAACTAAAAAGGCAGGTTCAAGGTGATCGGAGGTGGATTGTGCTTGCGTGGGTAAAAATGAAGAATAAATTATATAGTTAAGGGTTTTAATAATGTTCATTGTATTTTTCTTAAAACTAAGTTTAAATCCTCGCATGTTAAGAAAATATTATGTTTTTCTTTTGTTTATGAAACTATTCTTTTACGGTACATGTATAATGATTTCAAAGGTAAAAAAATTGAGTTGTTGGTATGTTCGAATCTTGAAGGACGTGATAGAAAGCTGCGAGGGGGTAAGTAGGCATATGCGTTGGCCAAAGCGGAAAGTACGTAAGCTAAACAGCTTGGGTATAAAGACCCGGGTTGTTACAAAAAAAAGCGCATTTTTTGTAATGACCTGGATTTCTATACTCAAGCCGCTAGCTTACGTACTTTCCGCTTTGCTCGCATGTTAAGAAAATATTATGTTTTTCTTTTGTTTATGAAACTATTCTTTTACGGTATATGTATAATGATTTCAAAGGTAAAAAATTTGAGTTGGTATGTTCGAATCTTGAAGGACGTGATAGAAAGCTGTGAGGGGGGTAAGTAGGCATATGCCCAATCAAAGCGGAAAGTACGTAAGCTAAACGGCTTGGGTATAAAGACCCGGGTCGTTACAAAAAAAAAGCGCATTTTTTGTAATGACCTGGATTTCTATACTCAACTTAAGTCTCTTATTAAACAGAGGTCTTGGGTTCGAATCCAGAGGAACGAGATAGAAATTAGTGAGGGGTAAGTGAGCATAGGCTCACCCAAAACAGATAGTACGTAAACTAACAGCTTGAATATAGAGACACGGGTCGTTACACATAAAAAGTGAAATTTCCATGAAGAGTACAAAGCAATTAAGACGCCAGTAATGATATTACCTTCAAAAAAAGTATCGAGTCAGTTCCTTTGCAAAGTGATTTTAAACAAATTATTGCAGAATTCCACCTTGACGCCACTGACCGAGCAACTTGGTGAGACTTTTCTTCTGAAATGTGAAATTTTGACTCCTGAATTTTTTCAAATTTATATCCCAATCTGCACAAACACAGCCATAATTAGCATTCCTAATACTGCCTGTTATTTAGATGTCTTTTTAAAGTGGCATTGTGAATCTTCTCTTTTGGACAACTAAACTTGCAACCTAAATAAATAAAATAATTGTAGTGCATACCGTAGACGTATAAAAATCAAATGGATTTGCATTTTATTAATTACTCTTTTACTCATAACTTGTATCAGTCACTAAACAAACAAGCCATGGAATTTATGCACTTGTTTAACACCATAGTTGAATCTATACATTTTCTCTGGTAACTTGGCGTGGATGAAAAGGAAAATTGATGCTGCCAGCAGAAGCTTGGAAACCGCAGTTATGATGGTATATCCAGTTGCAATAAAGTTGAAGAAAAATGCAGCCAAGATCAACAGTACTGTTAGTGTCAGCTTTTTATTCCTCCAAAGAAGAGTGTCAGCAACTGCAAGTGTCATCAATATTGATGAAATTTAGAAACACATTCGAGAATCCAACAATGTAGTCATATTTACATGTAGATTACCCTGAATGTATTAATTTATGCAAGAAAAATCAAATATTGGAAATCTGACCAAGGGGGAGCAAGCTCACAATAAAGACACCGAAACAAAACCCAAAAATAACTACCAAGGAATAATACCGATATAATATGTTTTATCAACTTATACGAGCAGAAATATGAACCATAAGAAACCTGCATGCTATTTGCATAATAACAAAGCAACATAAAAATATTGTAAGCTGTCATATCTCCTTTTCATCTCAACCACCAAGCTCCTTCCCTGCTCGTGATTACTTGAACTCTCAAATCATTCCAATATATGCTTCCTCTCATATAATTCCTTTCCCAACACATTTTCTTTTAATTCACATAGTCACATCCAAGCAAGCCTCATATTCTAGCTTATTCTTCTTTTTACATAAATTCTTAAATTCTCAACATTCCAGAACTCTTCGTCTCCTTAGTCCTTACATTTCACCCTAGTACCCAATATGATAAAATAACTTATTAGCATCGCACCCATAGGCCCATATCCTAGATCAAGATAAATTTTTGTATCTTAGTCTATTAGCGCACTTCCTCTATAACTTTTAATGCAACCAACCAATCAGCAAATGAAAATCCATACAACGTATCACAAGGGGGAAGAATTCCCAGGTGCAATCGAGGTCATAAACCATTCTACATGATCAACTTTCAGCTTCATTATCCACGATGTGTTGTGGAACTGAAATTGAATTGTACGGTTATCAGAAGTTTAAGTTACTTCGACTCTGACAAATAAATGCATATCAGTCGTAGCCACACGTCCTAGCGGTTGACTCATGACAATTCTGGACAGAAGTAAGGACATCATATGAACTGAATAATAAAATATGTGGGACATTTTGCATCCAGTGAAGAAAGAGAAATAAGAGCTTCAGTGAGAAGAGATTGATACCCTTCCCATTTCCGAGAAGTAAGGCAGCTTTAGATGGCCTATCATTTGTGGATGGAACATCAGCCCTCAAGTGTGGGTATGACTCAATAGTCCTCCTAAGGCCCTCCTGCAAACAATTAATATAACTGAAGATAAATCTTCAAAAGAAATGACTCATATAAGCCACTGTTTGAGCCACATTAAAATTTTCATTCTCATTCTTCTACTCATTTTCAACCACACATTCTTCAATAAAATAGAATTTTTCATCACACCAATAACTTTTCCTTCCTTTTCAACCACACATTCTCCATCAATCTACTATTTCAAAATACATTCTTCCAAAATAATGTGGCTCAAACACACCCTAAGTATCAAAAGATTTCTGCCACCAAAGTTTTTAATGCATATCTGACAAAGTCAATCAAATATCATAGAAAATATCGCGTGGAAGTTCATGCCAGTGTGTGGGTACTGAAGAGGTTTAAAATTTCCTTCAATTAAATGTGGGCAGAAAAGAATCAAATAAGGCGATACAAGGCCACACTTAGTTACATATGTGTGACGAAATTAGATTTTATGGCTGCATAAAGGATGAATCATATCCAAAGCATGAATTCAATCTCAAAGCATAAACTATTTAATAAACCCATGAGTAGGTGTTAGGCAAGAGAAATGCAATTGATACATTGAGGGTCATAAAAAGGACCTGGAGTGGTACAATTGGTGTGTAGCCAAGACGATCATTTGCTTTAGAACAATCAAACGTTCGGCTAAGAGACAGAAGTCTAATTCTTGAAGGAGTCAACTGCGGAACCTTCATTCCATAAGGTGCTAAAAGCTTATAAATTAACTCCACCATATGTGCAATTGGCATCATAACAGCGGCAGGAATCTTAAAGTTTGGCCTGCATACTTAATAAATCAGAAATATAGATAACATATGTTGGTAATTAGATATTTCTACAAGGAAATAAACCCTATAAAAAACAAAAGAAAACAGAGCTATAGATACTAACAGAGTTGAGGGAACAAACAGATGTGCACATAGAAAACAGAGAGAATGAGTTTTTTTTCAATAAGGTTATGCCTATATCTTTTTTTATATACAGCAATTCTGCGCTAAAGCCCTTTCTTAAGGCAGTTCAGTTGACAATTAGTTAGAGGCTTAGAGCAGCAGGTATGTAGCGAAACCGATTGCAAAAGAGGGGAAATCGGCTTTCACTCTGCTTGTTTAACTTTACATCTGTCCCCAGATATCATTTCCAATACATTCGCGGGGCAGGCTCACTATGGAAATCTAAATCACCCCCTCTCTTGGAGATGTATACTCTCCATAGGGCCCTCTTTTCTCTTCCTTCTCCGAGCTCAGGTTATGGAAGGTGGGTCGTGGGGCTTACTTCCTCGCCCCAGTTAATATAGACTCCATACCCAAATGATGCAGGGTGCATGGGACACCATAGCTCGTGTACTAGTTTAGGAGCAACAATGTGAAACTATTGCAGAATCAAGAACCAAGAATAGAGTGAAGAGGAGAAATAATGGCACTGGGAAAACATGAATTCTATTAACAAAATCAACGTGTGAGACTTGTCCAGCACCTCCACGATCAGCTTTGATACCAACTGAAATCATCTATAACACCAATTGGCAATGAGCTGATAAGCTACTCAAATTTCTAGTTTAGAATTGACCAATATAGGGCAAGTTCCAATGCTTCGATTAGCAAGATCAGATAAGGTACTTCTCTATCCATTAAAACACTGAAACCTACAATGAAACGCTTGAGTGCATTATGTCAGACCACTAAAAGACGCATGCTAACCCAAGGTAAGTAAGCAGGCTTCATACTCAAATAACAAGTGATTGAGGTTGCCTTTTTCCCTAAGAAATCATCATTTTACACTTCTCTTAAGAAAGAAGAAGAGTACCTTTCATAACCAAGGCCTTCAAGAATAAGAGACATGAACTCCCAAAATTTGATTGGTTCCGCATTGGTAATGAAGTATGCCTGCAAAGGAAATTTAAAAATTTGTCAATTCAGGCCTACATTTACAATCATGTGAATTCAATAATACTTCAAGAAATTATACATTCAAAATCCCTCTTATGCTCCAAAAAGTATTTGTAAAATCAAATGTCGGTGCACTATTCCAAAATCTAGGAGACTTGTGAATTTTTGGACTGTGTCTTTTAAAAATACTCTATTTACACATTCAGAGATACACTTCAAGAACATAAGTAACGCACTCCCATTACTTGGCTGGCAACTTGACATACATCCAAATAACAACTAGTTATCAACAGTATAACAAGATGCAAGGAAAATATATTCATAAATGGCAGTTCGACAAGTTCTTCCCATGCTGCAACTTATCATTTTTACAAGAGCAATTGGACTAGAAATGTATGCACTTATATGTAGCTCTGATCAACTGAAATGGTATCAACTCTATGCCTTGCAAGATACAAACTTTACCTGACCAGCAGCTCTTTCTGCTACAGACCCTTCTGATGCCAGAGCTCGTTCAGCACATATATGAGCATGTGCCACATTCTCCACGTAAGTGAAATCGTACATGTTATTTCCATCTCCAATAATAAACTGGACAATTCACAATACCCGTCAGAGAAAAATGACCGAAACTGTCTTGATATCTAAGTACAAAAACAGCTAAAAGCACTTCAAAAATAATTAAAAAATAACAATGGCATAAAAGACAAAATAGACAATTCACACTTAGTAAGGAGAAGTAGAGTTATTGCCAGGAATGAGCATCTCCAAATATATAATTCATGCAAAGGAACCTCAGAGTGACTGAAAAGCAAAGCAGATGAATCTCATGCATTCTCTTTAAGCTAATCATAACTTCATTAGTTTAAAATTGCTGTCAGATAAATTAATCAACTCAAAAGGAAAATCAACGTGTGACTAAGTAATAATACATGAACAAGCAAAACAATAACCTTGGATTTCCCAGCCCTTGCTGCTGCAACTAAAGATGGAACAAGTAACTTATCACCAGGGCCAAAAATGCTGCTAGGTCGAATGCAGCATGATAGAAGTCCATTCAAACCATTTGATTTGATAACTAGGGCTTCTCCTTCAGCTTTTGTAGCAGAATATGAATCATTGTGCTGAAAAATATAACCAAAAATAATATAAAATGATACATTTGCATCAATGAAATAATTGTTTGACATAAAATCAAATTAATTTTCATTTGCATATAGTGGAACTCACTTAGATCAGGAGAAGGGCATACAAGTCTTTGTTTTCTTACATCATCAAGTAATATAAAATAGTGAAATTATGTGGAGCAACTACAGTCCATCTGATCCAAATAAAACAGCAGGAAAAAGAGGAATAAAGATAACTAAATGAAAATGATGTCTTCCTTTTGTTCGTCATGCAGTGTAAACTAGTGATGAATGCAAAGAATGCTTTTAATGATCCCTCTGTAGCATTGATATAAAGATAATATTGACATTAAGTCAACACATTTCAGTACCTTAGCAGGATAGGGCAACGATTCATCCCCATTAAATATATCGTGAACTCCATCAAAGACAACACTTGGAGAACTAGTATACACAAGTCTTTTTACTTTCATCTCAATACAGGCATCAATAATATTACTGGTTCCTGTTGCAGTATGATAAAGAAAAATAAAGGAAAAGTTTATAAGGCCAGAGACTTTCAGAAGCATAGAGAGTATATTTCTTTATCAAGCTCTCTGATATCCTAAAATTACCTTGTACGTTGACAGAGTGATGGAGCTGATGGTTATTAATGGACGAATCAGGAGCAGCCATATGGAAAACAACTTCCACCCCTTGGCAAGCTGCACAAACACGGGGATAACCCAGAAATAATCAAACACTATTCGAACATCTATATTGGAGCTTTGAACTCACCAACTTCCATCACAGAGAGAAATCAAAATCCATAACCAGTCAAGTTATAAAACCAATTAACACAATCATCCCCTGGCATTAGAAACCGGTTTACCCTGTGTTTGCTTCAAATTTCAATAACTACTTTTACGCTCAAACTCGCAGACAACTCTTCTTAATAGTTTCACTGTCCTGGAATAGTTTCTATTAGAAATTTGTGAATTAATACACGTGATCCAATTCAAATTTTGTGACCCATTCTCCAGCTGCTTCCCCACCAACCTGACATGCACTGAATACTAAATAAACTAGAAAAATAACTATGCTCATTTATTGTCTTGTTGAAATGTGGAATGGGACACTTGACAATCCAGATGATCAGATATGCAACGGATAGATAGACTAGAAACGGGAAGGAACTACCCCTTTACAGATTTTCAATAAGCAATTTGATTATGAAATCACAATCCCATCTTCTTAATCTGTCTTGTACCTTGTCCTAAATTCCTAATTAGGAAGTATCTTAATTTCAATAATCTACAGAATATCACTAAGTTAAATAAATTAGCATAACGACTGACTGCTATTTACACCTGCTAGAGCAAACTTTAGAAACAAATAATTTCACATGTGAACAGAAAATTCTTAGATGCAGGGTGACTCTTGGTGAAGCAATGCGGATGCAGGGAGGGCTGGGGAGATTGATTTCAAGTCATCTCATTATAATATTGATATGCGTATTGCATCCTCCCAAATATACCTCCAACCAATACGGCTGGCTCATTGCTCTAGTCCAATATATTACGAGCAAGGGGGTAACTGTTCCTGCATGCAGACTTACAAGCCTCACTCAATTTTTAAATATACACCTAATGCAAGTGAAGAATATTCAATCTTAACAAAGACTAGAAATAATCATACCATCGATCAAATATGTAAAACATTAAGAAATAAAGAAAACTCAAAAGAAACATATAATTCAGACATTAAATACAGTAGGTAATAATAAAGTAAGACCTTTAAGTACTTGGGATTTGTCACGAAGATCAGTGGAAACATATTGAGCGCGGCCAGACATCAGGGCCTCCCTGAGAACCCCTTTCTCCTCATTGGGATCCAGTACAATGCTGGGACCCAAATCCGCTATACGGACCTTAAAGATCTCATATTTGATTAGCATTACCACCAAATACCGCGCTGCAAAGCCTCTCCCACCCGTCACCATACACCACCTCTCTTCCTCAGCCATTTGGAGATATATTCTGATAAATATTACCACTACTATGGTCCTGCAAAGTGATAACTTAGCAATATGCTTAAAAATTTATAACATGACATTAAATGCTAGTTTTTCATGCACATATCTCGAAAATAAAAATGTGGGTACTTATTGAAAATTGAAATTAAGGTAGAATAACATAAAATATTTAATTAAATTGATATATAATTAGAGATTGATTAGTTCTGTTAGGATTGAATTTCAACCATCTCATCTGAAAACCAACCAAGTGGTGTCCAGTGAAACCAGGCTAAACCTTTTGTGGCTCTCAATCCATCATTTGACTGACCAATCCATGGGCTTAAGAGTGGCATGGTTGCTCCCATATAATCCTCCCTAAACATGATGCTCTTGTGACTCGAATCCATCATGTAGCTCTAACACCACTTATTAAATCGGGTTAAAACCGAATATTGTCCACTAATTTGAGTGACCCAACCCATGGACTTAAGAGAGGGGCGGAGCCAGCTGCGATCTAGTGGGGCAATTGCCCACGCTGGATTTTGGTCCTGAGTATTTCACCTATTACACTTGAGGGGCGGCAGCCGGTTTTCAAGGCAAGGAGAAAACCATAAACAACCGCATCAAAATTCAAAGAAATGTTGTCGAAAATATCAATGTTGCTAGAGGAAGATTAAAATAAAAAAACAACAATTTTGGAAAAATAAATTATAAGGAGTTGAGTTGAAATTAAATCATTCACAACAATCAGATCGAGTGCGATTTCAACGAATAAAACCCTTTTTACATTTAATAAAATCCGATACTACCTTCCAAGTTTGGTGATGAAGAAGTTGAGTAGAAATCACTGCAGCACGAGATAAACTGGTGCTAATGAATATGTCTCCCTTTTTGCCTCGCCTTCTCACGAAATTGTTCCCTATTTTTAGTGTACTTGTTCCCTTTGCTCTATGAATATAGTTCAGTATATATGCTTTTAATTGGGGGTTTTACCAAAAAATATAATTCAATAAGAGCCAACCCTATTTTATAGCTCAACGAGTAAGTATCGTTTCCAAGTCGTTTTCTATTTTCGATTTTTCAAAACAGTAGTGAAAACGTGTTTTTTTTCTTATTTTCGAAAATATATTTTTGAAAACAAGTTAAAACTTTACAAAGAAAACTCAAAACGACAAATTGGTGTTTTCAGTTATAATCAAGCCAAAATTTTCAAAACGCGTTTTGAGTGTTTTGAGTTTAATGTCACCCCAACCACCACCAACACCGCCTACACCACACCACCGCCGTCGTCGCTTCAACCACCACCATCACCGCTTATACTAATTGAAATGAAAAATATACAGCACTAATTGAAAATTTGAATTTTTTTTTTTTTTTTGAGAGGGGGATGGGGAAAATGACTTGGGGATAAACAATCAAAGTAAGAGGCGATTTGCTGCAAATACATAAATATCGTAAACCAACTCGTGATCAAATTTCTCAATAGTTACAAAAAATAATAAAATAAAAAAGTGGAAAACATTTTCGCTGGCATGTTTGATGCAGTTCTAAAACAATTCGAGGATCTGTTCTTTTCCAAGCAATGGATCCGCCTTGGGAGAAGTGGCTGTCGTAGGGGCTGCAGGTTTTCGGCGCACGGCGACGGCACGAGCTTGTATTTTTACTCTTCCTCATTGTTTGTACTTCAAATTCAAATTGAAGTGAACATCGTATTTCTACGTGTTTGTCTGGGCTAGTGAATATGACTCGTGCACCTGACTCCGAGGAGTTGGATGCTCCATCTACAAATATCTTTCATGTGTCCTAGTGGAAGTGTTCGGGTTATCTCCTGGCGCTCGAGATCTTTGGGTGAGTTCTGCTATGAAGTTAGCCAATGCATGTGCCTTGATAGAGGGTCGGGACTTGAACTCTATGTCAAATTCACCAAGTTCAATAGCCCACTTCAATAGTCTACCATACACGTCGGGCTTTTGGAGTATGTGCT
>CAIGRT010118281.1:0-20086 GCA_903798405.1 Fraxinus platypoda | reverse complement strand
TTACTAGTAATCTTTACTTTTTGGTATTTGTATTTGACAACTTGTTATTTATATGTTATTAAATTAGATTACGTTAATTTGTAAAAGTTAAGATTGAACTTGGTATTTGTATCTACTTTTTGTTATTAGTATTAGTATATACTTTCAGGTGTATTTATGTAGTATTATTCTAAATGTTAAAAAATTTAATTATAGTACGGAACCGAACGGAACAGAACCCGAACGGTTCCAGAATTATATCTGGAACCGACGGTTCCATTTACTAAATACCCAAAAATTTCTGGAACCGAAAAAAATCGAATCAAACCGAACCGACCCGCGCCCAGCCCTATTAGTGAGTAGGAAATCAAATCGAAATTCTGTCCCATTTTTTATGCACATAAAATGTTAATTATCAAAATATAATTTATGCACGTTAATTTTCTCAACATATAACATAAACACTGTGTAACATTTATATATTCAGTCTAAAGCCTATCATATTGTCCGGTAACTTATGTCTTAGCTCTTTTATTTGATTTTGGCTCACTTTAATTTATATCTTAGAAAATTAAGGTGCTTCATCAATTAGCTTACTTTGCCCAGCATAACGCACACGTGAAGAAAAAGATGCCACTTTCAAGTGTTAAAACTTAAAACAGACCAACATAAATCAGTGTTTGTTCGGGAGAGATTTTTTCACATGAAAAATATTTTTTTGGAGATGTGCTGAAATGAAACACTGCTCTAGACCTGGCAGGATACCAAGGAAAATAATGAAACACTACTTTCTGCCATGGACTAAGATGATAATTCAATGGCATTTGATTACTTGTTACATTTGCTAATTCATCAGATTCTAAATACAACATACTCCTAGGTATCACACAACCTCCGTTCAACTTGTGAAGGAAGAAGTGTCGACAGTTGCCATTAACTGATAACAAGACTGATCGGGAACATATGTCAGTCATGGCGAGTAGAATCTCGCTCTTAACATATCTCGGCCCTAAATTTCAGTGTAAATCTGGTTGCTCCAAACTAAATGATCATCCTGTTGCAGGAGCAGAGGTAGCTTGATGAAACTGCTGAACCATCATGGTATTTCCTTACTAATGCCTTCGGCTGGTTGAACGCCACATTTTGCATTTTTCTCTAAGAGGTGAACGAGGGAGACGAAAATCTCCATCCTTGTCACATCCCTGTTAGCCTGCTTGAAAAAATTAAAAAAAGTTAAGCTGGCATAAAGTTTGCAGCAATAGATACAAGAATCGTTAAACTTCTAGCAAAATTCATGTTGGTCACCATACATCATTGGTTTTAAGTAAGTCGCTTAACTTAACTTTATTGAAATTTAGTCCATTCATTTATGTCCGTTGGTTTGATTAACGGAAAAGATGACATGACAATCTAGCTATTTGCCAACTAGATTTTCAAGTGACCAGATTTTTTTTTTCTTTTTTTCTTTTAAGTTCAATGAGTAACTTGAAACAAAATGTTTAATGATCAAAGTGAAATTTTGCTAACATTTGACTGCTAGTGTTTTTAACCCCCTGAAAATGGTATTAAAGAATAATACCAAATGCTAAGCCTCTAGTCCTTGATCCCTCCGAACCAAAACCACCACCATAAAGAAAAAGAAAAGCCAGAAAAAGAGAATATTTCGACTTGTCAATGAAAAACTTCAACATTATAGCTAGTAAAAGAAGGATAAAATCATGTTTTGGTGTAATCATAGGACTTTCATGGAAGTCAACACATATATCTTTGGATAAATTGTGAAGGAGATCAAGCCCAATGGTTAGTTAATACTCTTCATAAATATTACCTCCACAACGAAGTGTGCCCAGATCTTGTCTTTCCGAGTTTCCATAACCCCCTTCAAAATGGTTAACCCCAGCCCTCGAATTATGTCAGCAATTTCTAAAAACAAACCTCTCTCTTCACAAAGCATCTGCCACAAAGGAAAACAGTGAGGAAAAGAATGGCGAGCATCTGCCACTGTGTACAATGGCCAGTAACAGTTATCACGTGGACTTGAGATGTAAGAGAGGCCAGTGGTTACCTCCACAAGCATTTGACGGGGTTGATTTAGATCTTCTACTACGATAGGGCATACCATAGACTGCGAACCAACTTCATATGCCCACGTTGCTCCTCCTTCAAAGTTATCTTTCGAGAGCAAACCACCATCCTTGCTAATAATCTGAAGCTTAAGAAAAGAAGATGAACAATCTCATATTTATTTATCAACTTTCCTATGTAACACTGATTGAGTTGTCCACTAGACATTGTATCACTCTTCTTGCCAACTTTTGCATTCTAAACTTCCATATTAACATGGTTTTAATAAAATTTGCATTAAATTGTCTGCTAAAAGTAGATCATACTTAAAAACAATGTTTGGCTAAGCCTATATGTGAAAGTACTTTTGTAGAAAATAAGTAATTTATAAATCAAGTGTTCGAACTAAAAATTCCCCAAAAAAGCTCAAACATGTTTGGCAAAAAAAATTACTTAGAAGCAACTTTACTTTTTTTAAATAAGGCCAGCCATGCTCTATATCTTTGAACAAAAACATCATCTCCTAAGTCCAATTCGCTCAATTCATAACATAGTTCAAAAAGTAGTATCCAACACTTGAGAAGAACATGTCGGTATCTCGCACCTTTGGCTCCCCTGTTTGTTTTAGCTTGTCTGAGTGCTCTGTGACATTTTGCAAAAAAAGCATATGCTTGATAGTACGTTCGAGAAGAGCATCAATGCTACACTGTTAACCAAACCAATAGCATTACTACAGGATATAAGAATTATCTGCCTATAGAGACAAGGAAATAGTTTGAGCCAAAGACAAGAAATGTCACCTTTGCCCCATTTGGCACAATTTCCCTTAATTCCTTTACACGATCTTGGATCATCTGGCGATCTTTTGGCCTTGGCCTATGATTTTCTCCTGGTTTAAGCCTCTTGCGATTTGTTTTGCTCATTTCATCAGGCTTCTTAGAGTATCCCGTCAACACACTGCTACTCTGTTTGATGTCATGACCCTTTACAATCGATGAACTTATTTGTGATCCATAAATGGAACTACTCTGGGAATAGGTTCCCGAATAATCATTAGAAGATTCAGATAGAAATGAACAACTCATTGCTTCTGCTTTTGCCAGATATTCCGGAACACCTAATAACTCTTCCTTAATTTGATCAAGAACCTGAACCTGGCCGTAGGTGCAGTAGCTACTCTTATTTGTCAATGTTGTCCTGCAAGAAACATTATCATCTGACTGCTGCTTAGCAAAAGAGTGAACCTCAGAGACCACAGCATCTAAGAGATGTTCACTGCCATTTGAGTTTCCACAGTTAAGAGAATATATTTCGGAAGCAGTGTCCTGAGTTTTTACAGATGGAGAATTATTGTTATCCAGATTACCCATGTTCGAGTCTGATGCATTATTCAAACTATTACTCCAGCGATCGTTTAATAGTTTGTTCTTAAATTCAGTTCCCAAAATATCAAACAAATCATCTCCTGATTGAGGTCCGATACATGCATCTTCATATTCAGTATTTCTAAAAGATCGACTACAACCTTGAAGTTCGTACTTTCTGTCGGCTAGAGCAACACCAGGTAGAAGCCCAACCGTATTCTTATGCTCATCGTGTTTGGACAGGGGGATACCACGAGCTTGAACTATATTGTTTTCCATTCTTTCATTGCACACATTCAACTCGCGCATTGCTTTTCTGTCACCTGTAAAATAATGTCTGCTACCAGAGTCATAGACAAGCAAGTGATTGGATGTCAAATGGTCAACAGGATCTTCATGAGAACTAGATATCAGGTCTGAATTTGTTCTTGGCACAGACGTCAACAGGCCAGATGACACATTGGGGCTGCCAAAATGGCACTGAATACCAGCATTTGACAATGTTCCTTTTTCCACCCACCTTGAGCTGCCACTGTCAATAGTAGATGAACTGCTGGAAGATAGTTGATGCAAAGCAGATCTTGGGATGTGCAGAGAAGCCTGTTGGTTCATCAACATCTCCGGATTCAAGTAGATAACTTCAGCTTTTGTCACTAATTCATTTGCCAAGAGAGTGTTCGATTTCATTTTCCTAGCAAACTTCGCTTCCTTGAGATCATCATAGAGCTGAACGTGACTTTGGCTTGAGCTAGAGGCATGAAATGTTGCACCATTAAACTGCAAATTATCCTGGATTTGTCTTGCTAAAGAATGAGATGTGTCACCAACAAACTCAGTAGTCTGAGCAGAGTTTTCCACATAGTTGTAACTGTCAGCAATGAATGGCATAGAGTTGATCATATTCGATATGCCAGATAAATCCCCAGCGGTAGAATTCCCAAGAAATACAGGTACCCCTATTTTTGGAGAAAGTTCTTTTGCTACATAATTATCAGATAGCAAGAGACCAGGATCGTGTCCAAGCTGAAAAACTAAAGTCTTCACGTCATTTACAAATCTCATATTCTCCGCCATCTGAATAGCAACAAAATCTACATTTACTTATTGAGAACCAGTAATAGCACCAAGATAGCAAGAAAAAAAAATTAGAATCACTCCAGGGATGGATCCTGGAACACCAAAAACTTTTCCAAGTATCAGACTGTAATCTGTGAAATAATATTGTACGCTTATACCCTCAACTCTGAACATTTTTATTACTGAGATGTAATGGGCATATCAGATTGCAATTGTACTTCTACTAATATATAAGTGTTTTTAGGGGCCAGTTTTCAGCGTGAAAGGCGTGAGACCCTGTATTCTTCTCCATTACAGTGAAACCTATAGAGGCAATTGAGGGTGGACCAAGGATTTTCACTAAAAATCTGTGTATTAGCTTTGCTTGTAATCTGATTACATTCTATAAGTTATTGCTCTCACAGGAAGGAAATATGACTTGATTCCTAACACGGACTTCCTATGCACAGTAACAGCAAATTGTGCTTGTGTTGTGTAGGAGGTCTACTGAATTGACATCATTAGCAGATACCTCATTTCTTTTCCTCATCACAGATTGAAGACATTGATCTACAACCACTGAAATCAGAATTGTGGCGTAACAATGGTGCACTAGTGCACTACATTGAACTTAAACATCATTAATCAAGTGAAAAAATTAAAAATATCTTTCCTGAATTCACTACAAAAATTTAATAGCTAAATTTGAGAAATATATTAAAACACAGAAAGTGACTTCCAACAAAAGATACCTTGACCATCATGATTTTCATCATAAACATAATGTATTTATTTAAGATTATTTTAGACTCCAAAATAATGGAAAGGAAAAACTTACGGCAAAGAATGAACCTAGCTGAACAACACCGCGAGGAAGAACAGGTACAACAGCAACTGTCTGATATAAAACAAAAAGATTGTTGAACAACAAAATACAGGACATCAAACACAACAGAGAAAGATGAAACTTTATACCTGCATGCCAGCTGAAAATTGTTGGCAAAGCTCTTGTAGAACCTAGAAGAAAAACAAATAATGAAAGCTTTCTCAACATATTCATACATGTCCCTTCAAATGCAGGTCAGATTCAGTTTTTCAATCAAAAGCCTAACACACGCACAACTTTCATAAATCGGTGGTGTTGAGACTTAGAATACATTTGCTAGCTCCAATACCGTATTGAACCATATTATCTAAAAGCTCAAGTTGCTACAATGTGAACAAATTAGTTTATTTAAATTATGTCCTCAACGGAAGCACATATGAAGATGTACACAGCTTAGAATCAATAAAAAATGCACCTTCACTACTAAGAATCCTACCCCTAAAGCACTAACAAAAGGATCTTGTACTATACCTCTGGTGGATGCGCTTCTCTAGTACAATCTTCAGAGAGAATCCACTGATGGTTTCCCGTAAATGCAGCCCTTCCAACTAATCTGACAGACAAATTCGAAAATGTAAATACAGGTGCGTTCAATGCAAACCCTTCTCAGTCTCAAATAGAACAAGTGAAACACTAATGGCATGTTTGGAAGTGAGAATTGGACAGGACTAGACATTACTGGAAAAGCAAAAGAAAGAGAAATCTTGTCCATTCACTGTCTAGTCATGTCTAACACTGCCTGCTGAACATGGTCTAAATGATTCGAGCTTGAATTGTCATACCCTTCTCCTACAACATTAACATGATTGTCCATCATCATCTTATTTATAAGAAAATGCAATTTATCCCCTGCTTGAACCCCAGCTGTAAACTCACAATCATTATAGCCATCAAAACCGATTCCCGGATCCTCAATCCTGGAAATGCCAAGAAGAGGGGATTGTGATACAGGATCATAAAAACATTCTTCCCAGATTAAAAGCCTGCCAAATTAAAATTCAGTTATAATCAACAAAAATGCTAGATCTTACAGAATGTTATAATCCAAAAGTTCCACATGTGTATGTTCTACTGGCTAATGGTGAAATAGTTCAAGGTAAAAAAAAATCTAAGAGACAGAAAATTGTTGAAGACAAGAAGGTAGGAACACACAGATTCAAACAAGAAAGGCATTATCTGTATCAGAAGTGAATGAATTAATATAGAGGAAAATCATAACAGTGGTCAGCACTTCAATTCATTGACTAGCCAGAACTGATCAAGAAATCACAATCAGAATTTCATACTTCTATTCCTTAATTTTCTCTCCATTAACAGTGGTCAGCACAAAGTTCCAAGAAAAAAAAAAGAAAAAGATTACGTGCGAATTGACAAAAGGCAATCCCAAAAGAGCATACACAACAAGATTATATATTTCCCTTTTTCCGGTTTCCAATTTCCTCATCAACACACACACACACCCCCCACAGACGCAACGCAAAAATTATTCCAAACAAAAGGCCATGATTATTTTCTTCTAATTTTCAGGAGAAAAGTAAAATTGAGTTTTTATTTTTATTGAACTCACTTGGGGTTTTGGCAACCTATCTTCCAGAAAACAGCGTAAGACCACTGGTTGGCTCCACAGAGATTCTTCAAAGCCTCTTTCAACAAATATCCCATCGCAAAAATTACTAAATGGAGCAGTATATACGAATATATTGTATGTGTGGATAAATAAAGATGATTTTAGAAAGATACAATTCAGAACAGAGAGGAAAAAATAATTACTCCTCCAAGAGGGAAACCATTATCCTTCCTTTCCTTTTTCTTTTCCCTCGAATAGCCTAACTTCCCCTGCAAGACCCACGCCCTGCCTGTTTAGTTCTCAACCCACCACTCCTTTTCCTCTCTGGATCCAAGTTCCCTACTATGGTGCTCTTGCAACCCATTCCTCGGTGAAGAAAAGAGAAGAAAAAGTGAAAGGAAAAATATTTCTCCTCCTTCGCGAAAATGGGAACCCTTTCACAGTTCTACACCATGCCACAAGCTTTAAGTTCGTAGTTAATCACAACAATTTGTTTCTCCATTTCAATCCCAACAATCTGAATAATTTGGAGTGCGAAACGATTTTTATGTCACCCTGAATGAGCGCGTGTCTGCATCTTTAGGGGCTCTTTGGTGTGGTCTTTTCTCGGGTGTGAAGTAAATTGTGAAGGTAGCTTTTGGTGCTTTTTTAGCCTTTGACAACCGTTATTTTTAAATTTTTCTTCCACGCGATCTTTTTCAATCACACGTTCGAGTGATAAAATAATCCATACATCAATTAGAAAAAAAAATTTACTTTTAAATCACACGTTCTCCTAAAAAATATTATTCAAAATTTTGTTATCCGATTGTCGAACAGTGACTTAATGTTATATAAGGGGAGGTGGAGCCTGGGGGAGGGGGGTTACAGTACAGGGAATTTGACAAATGGCCTTTTAATCATAGTTATTCGACTTCACATGTACACCGATCCGAACAAAATATTCGAGTTATTGGTCAAAAAGGCTGGTCAATGATCGGACCTTTGGATCATTGCATAAAAATCTAAAAAAAAAAAAAAATTATAAAGTATTTAAGTGTTTTTTAGGCAAAATTATAATTTTAAAGTTATTTTTCATTAATTATTTAGGTCTATAAAATAAAGTAAAATGTTGGACTAAAGTTTTTAATTTTTTTTTTTTTTAGAAAACCTATAAATGATTCATTAGATAAATATAAGTTATTGTATATAAACAATACTAAAATACTTCGTGTCCTAGTAGTGAAGAACCCACTATTTTCCTTAGAAGTCCAAGTTCAACTCCCTTGTACCCAAAAAATTTGCAAAATGATTTCAAAATCAGTCAACCGGGCAGGTTAAATCACCGATTAACTCGGTCAAAACTCAATTTTGATCGAGTCAAATACATTTCTATCAAATAAGTATGTCCTGCCCTGATCGCCGATTTTTCAGTCTGTTCGGGCTGAATTTTATAACTATGCTTTTAATAGTGAAAACTTGGTTAACTAAATTTTACTTCTGAAACAGAAAACTTTGGAAGAGGAAAAGTTCTATTGATACAAATGAATTGTGTATTGTTTAAAAGAAAATAAAAAATGAGGACACGATTTTTCAATCACGTTATTTTTTTTTCTCCTTAACGTGTGTTCCTTTCATGATGAGGTTAAATAAATTTTTTGATTTATAAGACCTTTTCTGAGAAAGTTTACATACTCCTTCCCTCTCCTACTTCACCTATCACGATGGGTCAGCTGGCCATGTGATCTTGGAAAGTAGATGAATTCATTTAAAATTTGAATTTTTTTTTAAGGTGCAAAATTTTTTTAACGGAAATAAAACAAGGAGACATCTGTCTCCATGTGATTGACTGCTGCCAAAGCTGTTTTGGCAACAGTCAATCACAGTGAGACAGTTGTCTTTCCTATATAAATTCTATCTAAAAATCTGTACGTGCGACAAAGTTCTTAAAATTTTATAAAAGCACGTCTCACCGTATCAAACACCTGCAATTTAAAGAGTGAAAATGAAAAGGAAAAAGGAAAAAGAAAAAATATATTTGGAAAATTGATTTCACTTAAAATTCAACCTTTGGGTCTGGTCAAAATAATGAGCCAAAACTTGAATGCCCTCCATGCTTGACCAAATTAAATATGGGGAAATTAGCCCACTAACTGAAAAAATAAAAAATTAAATTAATACCCTTAAAATTAATTAAAAAAAACTTTTTTTATTAATTTAAAGTGTTACATTATTTCACTTTTTAATTTAAAGCAATGTTTGAATTTATATTCATATTTAAATCTTGATTAACACATATGTATGCATCTCTTTAATTAATTCAAACTTGCGATCATTTTTTTTTTTTTTAAGTGACGGATATTTATATTTTCACAAAAGCATTGCACACGTCACTTGAATTGATCCAAAGTCGATTATTTATATATGAACTCAATCCAATTCATCTAAATCTGAATTTTAGCCCATGTTTGATCCTCATTAAAATTATAGTTTATTTTTCTCTCTCTTCTTATCAACCACGCATTATTCAATAAAATAATATTGCACATAAACCTACAACTTTTCCTTCTTTTTTAACCAAATATTTTTCAAAAAAATCATTATTCCAAAATACATTATCCCTAAAAACTCGTTAGAATGAGGGTCAAACAAGTGCAAAATTATTAATTTAAATACGAAATTTCATGTACTACTAGAATAAAAAAACCTCAACAATATCAAAATCAAGGTGGAAATCATGTATATGATTTCAGCTGTTGCATTGATCATTAGTTATTATTACAAATTGGCATATAATTGCTTTCTTTTTATTGAATAATCATTAGTTATTGAATACTAAGATTCAACTTAAATATTTTACAAGTAAATGTCAAGAGTTTAAATTTGGGGAGGTTAAGTTTGAATTCTGGAGAAGTGATAAAAATATGTGAAGAGTAAGATAGACACATAATCTCCCAAAGCGAAAAGTATGTATAAGTTAACAAGTTGGACAGTTTTCGAATCGTTACAATATATTTCTTATTATAACCAATATGGGAATTAATGTTTATTGAGTAGAAAGTGGTCCTGATAAGTGCAAATCTACTTGGTAGATTATAAATGCATCAAATCTTTCTATCAGATTTCTTAATTGAAATGATGTAATTGACTATGTATTTTTACTACTACAATAAATTTGAAGTCGATTAGACAAATCTATTACTATTTTCCATTCGGTCCATCACTAAGGGCCTGTTTGATGTTATATATTTTCCATGGAACTTTTCAAGTTCCAACTTTTTGGTTGTTTAATAGCCAAATTTTTCTCATTACTAAAAACATTTGTAGCAAATGTTGGTATCAAATCATGCTACATATGCATCAAGTTTGACATCATGTGAGTTGACAATTTTTTATACATTGATTTTAACAATACTTTTTCTAATCAATGGTTCGATTTCCTACACAGGAAATGTCAAACTTGATGTCAACAAGGAATGTACACTAAGCATAATTTGTTGGTCTCACCCTCACACGTTCTCTAAAACGGGACGTGCGTCCAAACAGGACTGTGATCCACTGGACCACAACTACAATCTTTTGTCATTTCTTTTACTATATTATTGATCTAAAATTACAAAAAAAAAAAAAAAAAAACCACCAAATTGGACGTGAATAATAAATTAATAAATATATCACATGATCAACAGATTTTTTTTTTTTTTTTTTAATTTTGGTTTTTTATTTTTTTTAATAATTTTTTTGTGTTTTTTTTTTTTTACCAAATTGGACGTGAATAATAAATTAATAAATATATCACATGATCAGCAGATTTTTTTTTTTTTTTTAATATGGGTTTTATAATAATTTGAAGTCAACTTTAAATAGAATCAATTATAGTTAATTATTTAATTTCGTACCAATTTGGTACAATATCGACTTCCTATTTAAATTATTACGTATAATTGAGCAAAAGGTATGCATACTTGTAAAAATTTATTAATGATTTGGTTGAGAGAAGAATTTTTTTTTTATTAAGCAAACAAATTGATTAATTAATATAATGTTTAATTAATTTAATACGTATTAAGAGGCTCTTTAATATCTCTTAGTTACCTAACACTATCAACTGGGATTTGTTTTAATTAAAAAATAAATAGTGTATGCACACCTTCGAGTGAGACCGCAAATAAAATGACACGACAATTTTATGTCCAAATCAAATCCTAGATTTGGTTATGTTTGTCGTCATATATTTTTTTAACGTTTGAATGGTTTGTTAAATTATATAGGTAGATTTACATTTAACTTACGTTATTGTTTGATAGCAACGTATAAATATGTTAAATACTCGTGACTAAGCATATTTCACAATAAACCTTTAGCAGCCAATCAAGCTCAAATCGAGATTTGAATAAGTTTTGTGTTATTGCATGATGACTTGAATCAAATGAACAAATCGTAATAATTTTGAGTTCCTTTTTAATTTCTTTTTCAATACATTTATTGTATATAATATATATTAGTTAAAGATATGTAATTTCTTTATGGGAACTTATTGCAAAGATTTTTTATGAATGCAACAAGATAATGCTCCTCCATATACTCGTTAAAAATTTCCATATGATTAGGAACAATGTGTATTTTATTGGGAGAGACGTGGCTACTTGGAGCTCCTAACCCAACTCCCACTCAACCCAACCCAAGCATATTCCTAATCAACACGTTTCGTGAGGTGAATTATGTAAACATTATAAAACATAAACTGTATTGTGACAAGAAAATATTGATTATTGTAATGTTTGGACAGTTTAATGCTATGTACTAAACATGCAGCAAAGATATCACCGAATACCTCAAAACACTTGATATGAGACGGTAATCGAGACATTAAGAGGGTGTTTGATGGGGATTAAAATTAGATTTTTAGTATATTTTGATAGAAATTTTTGAAATGTGTGGTTGAAAAATTGTGGGATCCATAAAAGATGTGGTTAATATTAATTATTTGACTTTGACTTGAATTAAAATCAGATTTTAATTCGGACCAAACATGTGCTAAATAATGTGTTATCTTGGGAGAGCGAGGCCTCTATGAGCTCCAAACTCCATCCACCACACGGTGCTACGCAAGCATATCCCTAAACGACATGTTATATAAGTGGATCACTATGTTAAGTCGGAAAGAAATTAAAATCTTTATCTATTATATTGTTCCTTATGTACGAATACGAGACACTTGAATATGTAAAAGATGAAGAGCCCAAGTTGAGCAAATGTTTCACACTTTATTCCATTTGTCTTGTGGTCCAATGCTAAATCCTCATTGTGTCCATTAAAGGCATGATGAGTTTACCATTCCAAGGCTTTTCCATTATGTCTTTTAGCCAACATTCTTGTAATGCACACTCCTATAGCCCTAATTTGAGAGTGGGCATATAAACACTGGAATCTGTCCTTTCTTTTCTTTCTCAATTGTGCTTTTTTGCAAATGGGATTTTCTTTTCTACTGGGATATAATTTCCTAAAAACTCAAAAAAAATGAAGTAAAAGTTAATATTTTGATTTTTTTTTTTTTTTTCCTGGGGGGGTATTTGTTGTGCAACCTTATTTACAAGTTTGAACTTAACAAATTTATTTAAACCCAAATTTTCATTCCAACTGATTTTATTTTTATGTACAAAAAATTTTGACATGTAAGTGAGTCGAATTTCAAGAAAAGTATTTTTCAGTTTACATATTGTAAACGATTAAAATATTATTTACTTTATACTCAATGAAATGCTCTAGATTTCTTTTGATTAGTAAGATTTGTAATATGAATACATTTTCGCTCTACAAAAACTTGATTTATTTAGTATCATATAATGTTTAATCATTTTATCTAAAAAAATTAGATAAAATGGTTCAACATAACATCATTACTATTACGTGTTAAAATCCCGATAAAAAATAAATATGATCTTTTACAAATAAGATGGGAGTAAGATAGAAATAAATAAATAAATATGTCCTTGAGCGATTTAAACTTTGTGATTTGATAGTTTACCAATATTTAGTGTATTACAAAAAAAACTATTGTTTCAATTATCTATATTCCATTCTCCACAATATATGGCAACTAAAAATAAATTCTCTACAATTATGATGTGAACGCATCCGGATTAACCCAGGTGGCGAACCAGGGGGAAGGCCGCCACTCATCAGGATTAGTCGAGCGAAACTTGGACACCTGAGTCATAAAAAATAAATAAAAATTCAACTATGATCCAATGGATGGATTTCTTCTTGCGATTCCAAGCATGATTGCAATAATTCCTCTCATGATATTATTAATTAATGATGTCCTTAAATTAAATTATTTTTGGGTTAAGATACAAAATTACATGTGAAGTTGATTCTTAAATGTAAAGTTGATTAAAGAATCTCAAGCTCACATGGTTGTTAGGCTTGATTTAGATGAAAATACAAATAATTTAGATTTCCACTAAATTAATATTTAGGATGTATTATTGAACAGTACTGGCATGCTCATATCTTAAACTAGTCATGATTGGATAGAATATTTTATAAGTTTAATTACTTGTACATGTGCTCTATACCATCCATCCATTTGCAATGGCATTGTGTGGTGTCTTACTCAATATGGATAATTCTAGTGGTACATCAAAGGCTATATCAAGGTGTACATAATGCACACTTGGCGACTCACCATTGAATGAAGTGCCGACCCCACCGGCACTTCATATTTAGGATAATTCTAGTGGTACATCAAAGGGTACATCAAGGTGTACATAATGCACACTTGGCGTCTCACAATTGGATGAAGTGTCGACCCCACCTGCACTTCATCCAATGGAGAGGCGCCAAGTGTGCATTATGTATGCCTTGATGTAGTCTCTGATGTACCCCTAGCAGAACCCATTCAATAGTCAGATAAATAAAAAATAAAAAAAGTAAAAATTACAATAAGTTCCTCAAAATTTGATCTTACATTATTTATATTCTTATATAAGTACTTTTCTTTTAAAAAAAATGTTAACTGTAAATTTAAGGTGCTTATTTAAAAGTACAGGTGATGACTGGTGGGAGCATATAAAGAAATTTGGGGAGGCATTGAAAGACTAAGCATTAGTTGGAGGCACATGAATTTGTGTAGCTTTTGAGTTTTCTTATTAATTTATTTAATCTTGCTGCAGTTTATTAATAATTTTTGTGGGGGAAGTGAGTAAAAGATTCTATCGAAGGTACACGTATGAACTTATATCATCCTCCTCCTCGTGTCACATCATAATATATGCATTAGAGCTCTCGACTTAAAAATACATGTTATAGAAAAAATATTCATATCGATACTGAAAAGGTCCTTTCTTAAATAATAAAATATTTTAAACATTATGTTAGTTACGATTTAAAAGTACACGTTCTAACAGAACACGAATGAAAAAAACATTTACATCGATATTGAAAAGATTCTTTCTTAGATAATAAAAACCACTTTAAACGTTATGTTAGTTATATCAACACTCTGGAAAAAGTACTCACACGCATAAAAAATCCTAGGTTTATTAACGATATGTTCCAAGAACCGCATAGAAACTATCTTACTAAAAGCAAGTTAATGAGAAGGAGAGGTCTAGAAGCAAATCATAGTATACATTTTCGGATAGGTTGTAACATCATCCCTATCATATATGAGACAAGACTCTGTTCATTTTTTTTAGAACTATTCAGGTACAATAATTATGTGAAAATGTTATGGATTAATAGCTATTTAGATGCTATTAAGAGCAATTAATGACATGGAACAATGAAAAAAATAGTAAAATCGTACATTTATAGTGCCATCTTTCTTCCCAACGAGTCCTTTTTCTTTTGATTTGGAAGACGAGCGTTGCGTTCGGTTCGAAAGGGATGGTTTTCAGTATGTCTCCAGATTGGGGCCCGACTAGTCCGGCTGGCTAGTTCACTTTCAATGCGAAAATTATGTCAATTTAGTACTAAGAAAGTTAACTACAATGAAGGAGAGATTACAATTAGTTTATGACTTCAGCATCTCTACTTTTTCTTGACGGACTTTAATATCGTTTATTTAGAGCGTGTGCTTGGATTTCCTAATAAGTTACTTATAATCTTCTTATAATGTGAAAAGTAGTAATTTTTACGAAATGTGTGGATAATAAATGAAGAATTGTTGTGAATGTATAATTATAATTAAAGTTCGACTTTGACTTTTCCTTATAAACATCTTGTAAGAAAACACATACACAAAGAATAAATATTTAAAAGTGACTTAATATATGTACAAACCACTCAAAATACCTAGCTGACCTGATCATGAAGAAAATTTGATTGCTATAATATTTAAAATTTACACATCCAATAATACTTAAATTTAAACTACAAAAAGTGAATACTTGATTTTCATTGCAATCTTCATCATTTCATGCAAATTAAGTTATGACAGTATGAGAAAAAAACATCTCCGAACATATTTACCCACGTTGTATACAGTCACGGTGAAAATGAAAGCAAATCAAATAATATCTTTATACGGAAAGAAAATCATCTTTCGATGAACTATATGTGATCCAAATTTATTTAGGCTAAACCCAAAAAAAAAAAAAAACAACAGGTAAGAATTGGCATGAAAATGGATTATATTCTTGTATGGTTATTAAGAAATCCATTATTGTTTTGAAACTATTTTTAACTGCCAACATTAGATTTATTGGGCTTCACAACATGCAGTGTGGGCTGGTATATTGAAAAACATGTAAATTTTGGGAATTATGATTTTAAGGGTGGAATTAGTGGCAAATACTATGAAATTTATTATGATACATAGGTCGAAATAGAGGTGTAAATGGACCCACCTACGGGTCGATATAGTGTAACCGCTTATAGGTCTCACGAGTATCGATTTTCTGTCGAAACGTGCTAGGCCATCCACAAAAAACTTGAGGTGTGAAAGCAACGTGCAATGCACGTTNAATAAATTTGGTTATATTTTTTTCTATTAAAACAAGAAATTCCGTCAAATTCCGTTAGTTTTTCCGTTAAAACAAGAAAATTCCGTTATATAGCCACTTTTAATATATACTAGGTGAAAGCAACGTGCAATGCACGTTTACTTAGTTCATATTTAATTTATTTGGTTAAGAATAAATCTCTTATTAATAAAGATGTAATTGTTTTGGGTAATTAAATAACTAATGATGTAATGTTTATGTAATTGATAAATAATTACACGTTGTGATATATTAAAAAAAGAGCATTAATAGAATCTATGGAATGATCCTATAAATAAACATAGCTCAATAGTTTTATGAAAGGTGTTTGAGATAATTTTGATTCTAAGATGACGATCCAGCATTTTCCTCATCTTACACTGCTTCAACAGAGAGGACATTAAAATGCCTATATTTTTTCTCCTTCAGTTTCTCTGGATCTACAAAAAGTTGAATCTTCCAATTTTTTTTTTATAATTTCTCTGCAACGCTTTTTTTTTTTTTATAACGAAGCTGGCCGATTGTTTGACACATGCATAATTATTATTTTTTATTTTTATTTTTATTGATTTGTATGCTTAGCAACACATCCTGAATGCATGTCTGTGTTCATGATTAATAATAATTTAGTCAATTTATGCGCGAGAGCAATAATTTGCATGTTTGTATAGAATTTAAAAAAAAATAAAATTGTTCTCTTTAATTTGACTAAGTATGGTCCGTAATTTGCTCTTTAATCAAAAATTTTTTTTTTTAAATTTACGGTGCATTCAAATTTTACCTAATTTTTTTTTATATAGAATTCTCAACTTTTCTATCACTGTATCTCTTATGTAGAATTTAGTCAATTCATGCATAGAGTTTGATTGCATGATTATATTTTTATTTACTAATACACTGGAAAATGCAAATATCACATAAATATACATGTTTACGATGATTATTAGATACTCTTTGTGTATTTAACCTGATTAAATACTTTTAAATGTTTTTTTATAATTTTTAAATTAATAATATATCGTGTTATTGCTATTAAAGAAGTACAACTCTTAAAATATTACATTTTGCAGGAAAATATACGTGCTCATGAAGAGCATAAATTACGTGCTCATGAAGAATATTACGTGCTCATGAAGAGCATAAATTAATATAACGTGCTTTCGAAGTAGCACACTATCTACGAAGAGTATAATTAAATACGATTTAACATAAATTATATTTTTACTCCTGAAGGGTAAATCCTTATATATTTATTATTTTAAATAATAATGTGTTTTTGCTCCTTAAGAACACGACGTTACGATTTCAATATCTCAAAAGAATAATGGCATATTACTTTTAAAGAAGCAATTGTAAAATATAATGTAATTTTAAAAATGGTGATGATGATAATAATAATAATAAGGATAGAAAAGATAGATGACACCTTCGTGAGCATGGACTTAAAAATTATATTTAGTGAAATAAATAATTACAAATAAATCTAACTTACTTTTAATGAATAATTATCTAGAAGACGTACCGTTAGGTGGAAGTAATGAATAACTAGATTAGCAGGGGCGGACGCAGAACTTTAACGTTTAGGGGGCACAATCGAAGTTGCAAAGAAGTTGGGAGAAATTTTACAATCGAAAATTTACGTCCAAAAAAATCATACCCCATGTAATTTTACATCCGAAAATTTACATGGGATATGATTTTTTCGAATGTAAAATTTCGAATGTTGAGAGAAATTTTACAATCGAAAATTTACGTCCAAAAAAATCATACCCCATGTAATTTTACATCCGAAAATTTACATGGGATATGACTTTTTCGGATGTAAAATTTCGAAATTTTTTGAAAATTTCCTAATAAAATGATGAAAATTACATTGAGAAATTTGTATCGCAAAAATAATAAATGTTAATGAAATAATTGAATTTTTTTTTTTAAAAAATGCGAGTTAGACGTCTTTTTAAAGAATCACGTTTAATGTATTTTTAACTATTTTCGATATATGTATGAACTATTCGATATGTCCATAATGTAGTTCTTGAAATAAGTTTCGAAATGATATAAGCAATTTGTAGATTCGATTAGCGTACGATCGTCGGAGAATTTTTAAAATTACTATATTTCGAAATTCAAATTTATTTTTATTTTGCCCCTGTTTAGTAGAGATTAAAATCAAATTTTTAGTAGATTTTGATAAAAGTTAATAAAATTTGTGATTGAAAAGTTAAGGGTTACATGAAATATGTGGTTAAAATTAATTGTTAATTTTAATCCAATTGATTTTACCCCTGTTTGGTGGAAATTAAAATCAATTTTTTAGTAAATTTTGATAAAAATTAAACAGTTATGGATTTCATGAAATATGTTATTAAAATTAATTGTTAACTTTGATTTAGATTAAAATTTAAATTTCAATTGATACCAAACGTGATTTTATAAAATAAAAAAAAAAATAATAATCTCAAAAGTTGGGGGGGTCACATGCCCCCGGACCCCGGGGTCCGCCCATGCAGATTAGTACTTGACAAAGATTCATGTGGCACACGTTTTTGCCCATGCAAAGTAGACGACCAAAGGATTTAATAGTCAAATTAATTTGTAGCATTTCGTCAAGTTTTGAAAGGTGGAGGGTGTTGTAAATTGTAAAGGTTAAACTTTGAACTTTATGCATTTATATGTGCTTAAGATGGAATTTAGATGTAATATAAATCGTTTTTTTTTATTTTTAATATTTTAATTATTAATCAATAAATAAACAAAAAAATAACCGATTTCTTTTCGAAAACAGTCAATTTTCAAGCTCCACCTCTCCACGGCCAAAGGTTTTGTCAAATGAGAACTTACATTGTATACTTGAGAATAGGTTAAGGAAAAATACCTTTTTTTTCCCATTAATAAAGGAAGTAAAGTGCAATTGAAATTCAGGTAAGAAATAGTATACTTTCCATGCACTTTAAGAGAAAATCTATTCATGCCTACAAATTATTTTTGCTTTAATTGTGTGCTTTTTCAGCTGGCACGAGTATGCTTTTTTGCGTCATTAGTTCACATTTCTTTGTTTACCATCTTATATAGCCGCAGAATCTATAGAGCCTTGCTTTTCGTTGCCAAAACGAGGGTTTCCTTTTAATTCGTTTATGGCTCTCGAAAAAGAGTTTTAGCCGATATTTGGTTTGGGTAAAAGTATTGATAAAAAATTAAGTTAAAGTTAATAATTAATATACAAGTTCGTCCCCTATAGATATCTACATGCTAGGAGAATACATGAGAATGCTCGGCTGAAGCTACACGGGGTGATAGGATGGCTACATACACTTCGATATTGAAGTCAAAATTTAAATTGAGCATGGAAAGACGGAAGGGTAGAGCTTTGGCTTGGATGAAAGATTAAAAATGAAAGGTTATACCACTTGTACATCAAGTGGTGTACATCAAGGGTTACACCCTTCACATGGGGGGTGGAACCCATTGAAATAATATATTTTTACTCGAGTGGACCTCACCCCCCATGTGAGAGGGGTGTAACCCCCAATGTAAAGTTTGATGTACCGCTAGCGTGATCCAAAATGAAAACGGTTCATGCATATGTAAAGTAGGGAGTCATGTAGGTGAAATGCCAAATCACATATATTGTCACTGTGAAGTGTTATGTCACGATCAATTTATACTTAATCTTCGATATGTGCTCAACTTAGATTGTACTGTTGAGTTGCTTCGCAGCTAAGTGACTGCTGTGTGATTGGCTCATAAGCCCTGAAAAGAAAGTGTCGATTATATTGTGTACCAAGCAAATATGCAAAGTGAGTTCTATAATGAATTGCTGCTTGATTATCACAAAAGATCAAGGCAGGAGTGTCTGTGGAAGCTAAGGCACGATACTCTGCTTCAGCTGAAGACCTGGACAATGTGCTTTGTTTCTTAGCCTTCCACGAGACCAATGAATCTCCGATAAAAACACTAAAGCCTGTGACAGATTTTCTCGAATCAAGGCAGGATCTCCAGTCTGCATCAGAGAATGCTCGAAGCTGAAAAGAAGATTGTGCAAAGAATAGGAGATGATGAACCGCATCAAGGTGAGGTTACCTGGGTTGAGACACAAATTGGCTGAGCTTGTGAACTGCAAATGTAATATCTAGGCGAGATATGGTGAGATAGAATAAGTGGCCTACTATTCTTCTGTACATTGAAGCATCGGTAAGGAGTT
>CAIGRT010118271.1:0-16975 GCA_903798405.1 Fraxinus platypoda | reverse complement strand
ATAATATAATTTATATTTCTTGACAGTAAAAGACATTAAATTATGGAAGCACATAATAATGTTTTTAACTTCATTCATAGTGATATTAGATGCAAGCGTGAAACCATGTTTGCCGAGCAAAAAGGGTATGACAAATCACTCAATTAAATTCTGCAGTATTATATAAACAAGTATACATGATTGCGATTATCAGTCAAAATATGATGACAACATTAAACTTCAAATTCTCCGGATTGAAGTTAAACATGTAGTTTAAAGGCTAAAGCTGAAAACCATTAATATATTTATAACAATATAGAAAATTGAAAATTTAGCCATTTACGAAGCTAAACAAACATAGCAATGTTAAAGGATTATTTGTTTATTTGAATACCGTTTCATTGATATTGCCAGCAAATAAATTCTAGTTTTCAATCTGGCTAAAAACACAACCAAACCAATCATTCAAATTCTCAAAATGCAAAAAAAAATTCATAAATTTAATTGTAGAAGACGTAGTTTCAGGATAGAAGAGCAAACTTTGGAAGCAAAACATATCTCTATCAAATATAACGTCCAGAAGAAAAATCATACAAAACTGTAGTTGAAAGAAAACTTGTCGCTCAGAAATGTAAAGCAAAATATGAAAATGTTTGACCAAGGATAATAAAAAAATGAACTTTAATTTTTATAAAAGCAAATTATAGGAGTGAAACTAACAAAACATAACAGAATACTTGAAGTAGAAATATTACAAAAAGCTAAAAACAACTACATGTTGTCATATCAATTCAACATTGAAAAATGGGACAGTAGTTTTAGATAACACTTACAGAATGATTGTATTTATTGATTAACATGATTAAGTTAAAAGCTTAATGATTGTTGAAATTATAAGAAAACAAAATCAAAAAAAGCTCCTTCAACTCAAATTTATGACATTCCATAATGTGGCTATATGTTTTACGTTATAAACACATATACCATATATGCATTCTTGAATTTATATTTTAGCTATGAACAGGTATAAAAAAATTACAATGAAACTCAAAAGTAACATAGTTTACCTTCCCTGAATAGGCTACTTAGCTGTTGAATGAAAAATATGCTTGCGAACGTGATTTTTCTAAATAAATAAGCATACATGCTAAGGAGAATTATGTCAACATTGGTAATTGTAATATAATAAGAAAAGAAATCCTAAATAGGTTTCTTTTTTAATGTTTTATGATTATAATTTATCCCCAATAACAGTAACACTATTAGAGTGAAGTAAATTATCACAAAACTAAAGAGATCTGATTTTTATAGTCAAAAGCAATATTTCAATGTGAATGACGTATAACGATTGGTTCTTAAGATAGGTAGATATATTGAAAATACAAAAAGAACAAACTTTGTTTCAAATACAACAAGAGCGGTATATACATTAGATTTTATCGAATGTTGTCGGTGAAGAGAAAACTGAGCGTATAATTCCAATTGCAGACCCATAGAAAATCCTTGCTAATTATTTTTATGGTTATAGAGACATATAATGATCAAAGTTAGTTCTACATAGAGAATATTCACATAGTTATAACGTCGAATTTCAAATTTAAATTAAACAGTCCTAGGACATTTGATACAGAGGCCTGACAAAACATAGTTGAATATTATATGGTAGTGAACCAATTTGTATTTATTACCAGTGTAATGAAATAATTTTGACACTTAATTGAACAAAGTTTATAATGAAAACAAAGTTAGGTTGTGTTGGAAAAAGGAAAAATAGAACAAATGAAATTACAAGAAATCATACCTTTAGTTTGTGATTAGAGTCTCAAACATTGATGAAAGTCACCTCAACCCGAAGTACAAAAACAAATTTGAATTTTGTGTTATCACAATGCACTTTTATGGATGTATGAACGAAGGAATTTCCTTTTACACAACGTTTTTAGTACATGTCAAGTGTGAACTTTCAGTGGCTAATGATTTAAGTAAAACTTTTAAAGACTTTCTCTTTTTATCTCTTGACAATGCTACGTAAAGTTGTCCATGACAAAATACTGATTCTGGAATATATAAACCAACAAAATCAAGTGTTTGTCCTTATACTTTATTTGTTGTCATTGCAAAACATGGCCTAATAGGAAATTGAGTTCTTTTAAACGGAATTGATGTTTGATCACTTTGAAGAGATATGAAAGGGAATCTTGGTAAAAAAAAAAAAAAACATGTTTTCCATAGTACTCGCCATCTGTAATTTTAGCAAAAATTACATTATTCTCAAATTTTCGGCAACTAAGACGTGTTTCATTGCATAGCCGTTTAGATGGATTGATATTTCGTAATAATATTACGATGTGGTTTACTTTAAAGTTCAATTCATAAGGTGGAATACCATTTGAATTTAAAATGTTCAGAAAATTTTCTTGTAAGCTTTGTTCATATTTGTCAATTACTTTATCAAAATTGTAGTATGTATAAACTTGACAAGGAATTCTCTCTAATAAAATTTTATTAACATGATCAAAACTTTCATTTCTAGGTGTAAGAATAACTCGATTTGCCATTACATGTAAATCGTCAACATATACTTCTATATTTGGAAACACATAATTTATTAAGTTCTCAAAGATGTAATTTCATCTTCGTATGGTATGAGATATTATTTGGAAGCTTAATACAATTACAACTATGTTATTCCTCTGTTCAATTTCCAATTCTTAACAAATAATCACAAAAAGTATGATCAAATTTCGTCCTCATGTTCTCAACTAATAGTAAATGTACAAATAAAGGCCAAAGGTAAGAAAAGACTAAACTAGCTCATTATGTCTTCTTTTTTTCCCTCTTAGTACTATTGGTAAAAGTTGTCGAAAATCTCCTTCAAGAATTACTACTTTCTCACCGAAAGGTAAGTCAGAATCAATAATATCTCTTAACATTTTATCCACAACTTCAACAACACAACGATTTACCATTGGTGTTTCATCTCAAATTATTAACTTAACATTTTCAACAAAGATCCTAATGCAGATTGTTTAGTAACTAAGCAGCTGATTTCCCCAATTGTTTCCAAAGGAATTTTAAATGTTAAATGAGCTGTTCAACCTCCAAGTAAAAGAGATGCAGCTACGCCAGAAGACGCAATTACTAAAGCGATTAAATTTTGAGATCTTACACCAGTTAGTAATGCTTTATACAAAAAAGTTTTGCTCGTACCACCTGGACCATCGATAAAAAAAGCATCACTTGGGCCCAATCTTATTTTCTCCATAATTGCATCATATGCAAATTGTTTTTTGTTATTTAACATTGGCGTACATACATATCTTTCTTCAATATTCAAATACATTGTTTCTTCTACGACCATTTTTCTCAATCTTTCATTCTCATTTATATTTACACCAAATGGTACTAATTCATAGTCATTTATGTTTTTATCTAATGATTCTAAAATATAACTTATATCATCTAAAGCTTGTACTTCAGCATCCTCCAAAGGTGTATTTTCATGTACATAATCATCAATCATATAAGCCTTGCATAAATCCCACAACAACTTTGGATGATTAGGGTTGCAAAGCATAAGGACTNGAGGATAAGGAGTGTAGCAAAAAGACGCCGTAAAGAAGAAGGCATTTCATATGTAATAGCTTCAGATAAACATGTTTCACAATGATTATCTCCACCTAACAAACCATGTAAAAGTGCAGCTTCTCGGTATGTGATAACAGTTATACCATTTGAAGTACGTAGATCATGAAATGATGTTGGGCCTCGAATATGATTTAAAAAAATTCGGAGGACATATCGTTCTTCTTCATATGGGTTTATTATTGTAACAATTCGTCCAACAAAAGTATTTTTTTCTAGTAGTCCAAATTTTCTTATTTGAATTCCAAACAAAATGCCTCGGAAAATCTTGATACAAAAGTGTACTAGCAAACTCATTTGTTTCATTTATTCGAAAAAATTCTGTCAATATTTCTTCTTCTTGCTTTCTTTCTCAATAATAGTATATAAATCATCTTCATCGTTGTATGTTACTTGTTGATGATTTTCGATATGAATTTGTAAAGCATAAACAGTGGGATAAATTTCTGATAAAGTAAACGGAAAAAATCATCCGCATAACTTCAGGTGGAAATATCTATCCAGTAGATTAATAAGAAGAAATTTAATATATTTCTTGATTTGGTCTATTCCATTCGTGTTGACTGAAAAATTAATGCGATCATGTCCCTTGTACATATATTTGTATAAATATTTAACAGCTTTAAAAGGAAACCAAACTTCAGCATTAATGTATCAGTCAAATTTTGCACTTAAATAAGGATTATATGGTACAACCCAATGATGATTGTCTAACATTTTACCTCTAACTTTAATAAAAAGACTAGTATTACAAAGTTTGTACAATGGGTATGAATTTTGACCGAATATAGTAGTATTACAATAATCTCTAGTGTATCTATTTTTACAACCTTTATTTTCTTCCATACATATATTTTTTGGATTAACATTTCCACAAGGGTCGTGCAATTATATTTAACAATAACAGAATGAAGATGAGTGTATTTGTTTTTCTCAGAAATTTCACAAGACACTACAATTGATCTTATGTCCAATGTTGAAAATTAATAATATGTGTACATAAAGACATATTTTCTGAAATTTAATAACATGTATGTGTGCAACAACATGGCCTAAAATGTTTTTCTTGAATAGATCATTTTTCAATTCTTCTAATTTTGCTATAAATATACGAGCAATTAAATCAAGTCGGTTTTAAATTTCGTCATTGTGTTTTAGTTCTTGTTTAATCTCAGGGCAATTTGGATTACATGTTATAGTTAAAAATATATCTGATTTTCGGTAACATTGAACAACAGCCATTGCATCTATATATTTTTTTAGCATATCTCTAGACCCATATGTAAAAGATTGCGGCAAAACAAATTTTTTACCTCTTATTTCCCAATTTTCAACACTATCTACAATCCCTTAGTAAAGTTCAGTACGAATTTGTTTAGATTATTTCGAAAGTAGTCTAACTTAGCAGTTTCAATTTTCATATATATATCTACCACATATTGTTGGAACAATCTATCGGCATGAAATAGCATAGACTTACTGGAATGTCTGATTTGTAAATTGTATGAATAGTATTCTCGACAATAGACTTGAGTACGCTTTTTCGTTTGATGAAGCATTGCATGAACAATAGAAAACGAAATGAAATACTTATTTAGGACATTTATGTTAGAAAAGGAAAAAAATTTATGAAATTGTATATTTGCAAACCTTCATTCTCTTTCTCAATAAATTCAACTGATGAACTACTTGTGCTAACAAATCCATCAGATGTTGATACATGTTCTGGTTGAGAGAATACGTTTCTGCATCTTTCAATGCCTTCATGCCAACCAGATTCTCCATATGGAAAGAGTAATGATATTGTAATAGATCATAACAACTATAATAGTAATGAACTCTATGTGAATTACCAGAATAAGCGTATATAGTAATGTCACGTACACGAATATTCACATTTTCATTATCTTCAACCAATATAGAAGCTACTTGAAATGCAATAAGAGTATTAAAAACTTTTTGATCAATTCATGGATTGCATCATGCAAGTCAGTCATATTACTTAAAAACCTAAAAAATTTACTATATGGATTCACTTTCAAAATTTCAATTAGAATAATACTAGTAGATTCAATAAAATTTGGTGTAGAATGATTTGCCGTGGGAACCAAAGCAATGACCGTGTGATTCGTTTGCTTAAGAAGAAAACTAGATGCAAAAAATTCTTCAATTGCCCCCATGAACTCATCACCAACAATATCCCAAGAACTTCTGAAGAAACAAGATGTGTATCCATCTGGCCCTGTGACTTGTTATCACCAATATTAAATAAAGCATATTTGATTTCTTGCCTCGAAACATCCCGGTCAAGTAGCTTAGCATTCTCCATAGATAGCACAGGTTCAAGACTCAAGAAATCAGCATCAATAGGCTTCATTAAGCTGTCTTTTCCCAGCAGTTCACTATAAAATGAATGATCTCATTTGCCACCTCTTTTTGGGAAGTAGTATATGAACCATCCCTTTTAAGTACAGCTGCAATGTAATTCCTTTTAGTTTTTCTCTTAACAACTGAGCGACAAAACTTGGTACACTTGTCACTATTCTTAAGATAGACATACTTAGCTTGTTGATAATAGAAGTTCATCTCCGCTTCACAAAGATTAACAACTTCTTTTCTCAAACGCGTCACATAACTTTGTAGTTGCATGTTGGTGGAATCATCTTGTAGCTCCAATTATTCCAGTTTCAACATTCTAGTAGCTTTTTGGCCCTTGAGGAAATATGTGTGAAGTGCTTCTCATTGAGCTTCCATAAGTCTCCTTTGAGCTTTTGTAACTTTTTACATGGATATCATGATTCCAGCAATCACGTACTAAATCATGAAAGTTCTCATGTTTGGTCCACATATTGAAGAACTTAAATAGTTTACTCTTATTCTCATCTTACTCAAGAAGTGAAACAATGCAAGGCGAGTGATCGGAAAGGTATCCCGACGGCAAAAAATCAACATGGCTATTAATTCCTGTTTGCACCCAAACATCATTTACCATGGCTCTATCAAGTTTGCTCCAAAACAAATTATTAGCCCAAGTGTAGAAACACCCAATGGATCTCAAATCTGTAAGTCATTTAAGCAACCATTTTCAAAATCCCTCACTTTATATGAGGTAACATCTGCTCCATTACATTTTTTATCAAATTTAAGAACCCTATTAAAATCCCCTATAATCAACCAAGGTAAAGAACAATCCAATCCAAACTCTATGATGTTGTTCCATAATGGCCTACGACTCACAATAGTATGGAAAGTATAGACAAAGCTAATAAGAAATGTAAGTGAAGATACCTTACAAGTAGCGTTGTAATGGATGACTTACGGTGTAGTCTCCAAAACCTCCAAGTCAACTTTCATAGGATTCCACAAAATCAAAATCTAGCTTGCTCGATGAGTAGAGAAGTTGTTGGTTTGCAATAAAGCACCAAATTTGTTCCTCATAATCCGGTCTAATTTTGGCTCTCCCATCCTTGTTTCCAAGATTCCCATAACATCAATATCATGTTGCTTCATGAAGCTCCGAACCCATTTTGTTTTAGGGGAGGGTTCATGCCCCTGACCTTGTCTCGTGATTGTTTACATTTGCAGATACTATAATTGGCGTATTTCACTTCTTCCCAAGGTGCGTCCCCTTTTCTTATTTACAACTTCAGTGAACGTGGCTTCATTTTGGTCCACTTGCTGCCCCAGTTGGGCATCATTTTGCTCAACCTGTTGCACCTAAATTGAAGTAATATGCTGCTGAGCGTTCCGTTCGCCTATGCCTGCCTGGACATTATCCTCAGCATTCTGTCCAGTTTTATCAACTTGAACCTGTTTAGTGTTAGCATCCGCAACCTTATTCTGTTTTGCAGTAGGAACATAACCTTGAACCTGTTTTGCAACCTGACCATTAATATTACATGTAGCTGTTTTGTGCCCACAAAATTTACAATATGAGCAGAATTTTGGCTCGTGCTCATACGTCACAGATTGCTGTCTTGTTTTTCTTGTCAGTAATTTCATTGAAACAGATCGAATCAATTCCTTAGATGCGTCAACCTCAACTAAAACTCAAGCATATGATAATCTACCCTTGGTAGATGTAAGCATGTCCATAGATATGGGTTTACCAATTTTCGATGCAATTTTTCCCAAGATAGTTGAATTCCAACAGTCAGTGGTAGCCCCGGTAACTTAACCCAAACCGACATTGTGCTCACCTCTTTATCATCGAACTCAAACCAATGGGGCATGGTTTTTAACATTAAAGGTCTCCCATAAACAAAGTAAGGGCTCCCCATGTAACACACTAGTCCGTGATGCCTCATTTTCGAATTTGAAAACAAGCCAACCACTTTCATTGACAAAATACTGATTTACCACTTTCCAAGAATTACATAATTGGAGTCAAACTGTTTTGCCCGGGAATTTACTGGCGAAATAACCAACAAGACAATAACCCCAAGATTCTTCAACGTCATCCACTTCGCCCTCCTCCAAGATGATTTCTTCAGGCTGGTTATCAAAAGTTTTAAGCTTAAGATTCTCATCTAACTTTTTGTTATCTTTAAACAAATTCACCCATGGAGCTTTTGCAGGCTTTTGTTACAGATTTCACCATAAGTAGAGGTTTCCCAGTCGAGCAAGCTGACTCCGTCTCCTCATCGCTAAGTGTTTTGGATACACTTGTGATAAATCATTCTCTTCACATAAACCTTTCCAGAAATCTGTAGCAGCCTTTCCCTCAGATTGAAACCCCGTATGTAAAGTAGAGGCTGCCTTAGTTGAACTTTGTTGGGTTTTGATGCCCAATAAATCAAGACAATGATGTTAAATCGAAATTATTCACTTGGCATCAACCAAATGACTGAATTGAAATATTGACACCTCAATGGAATGACCCAAACCTAGAACTATTTGGGCTATTGAAGGTAGCCTAATTTCCCATTTCCTACTTCTTAGAAAGCTTATAAGTGTTGGCCCATGTATTGATTTGGACTTGGCCTTTTTCTCTCTATACCAAATGTACCCTATATATTTGCAGCCCATTTTTGTGATCTTAACGGGTGTTATTCCCTTCCTCAAAAGAGATAAATCGGTTGCTTCTTCCACTGTCTCTTTCATTGGGTTTTCTTCTTCTTTTTACCTTTGTGGTTTGTGATTGTAATAACACTGTCACTTTGTGGGTGCAACCATATCAACAAAAGTGTGGGCAAATAGTTGTGGTTTTTGGGTCATTAATTGAGGTGGTTGATTTTGATTAGATTGATAAATTGAGCCAGGATTCCAAGAACCAAAGATCAATTTTTGCTACATTTGGTATCAGAGCCACGTTGGTGGTGGATTTTCGGCCAAAAATAGATCCAAAAATCGGAGACCGGACTTTCTTGTAAAAATCGAACATGTAAACTCGATTTATGGCAATCCAGAGGTCCATTGGTGAAACGGAGACCGGACTTGAGACGTACGGGTGGAGGCGATCCTGGGATGTGGTGCGTGGGGTAGACGGCAAGAAATGGTGATTCCGACGATAGCACGTGTGGGCGCGTGTGGTCTTCTCCTGCTAGGATTTCATTAGACAGAATTTTTCTAGCCTAATTTCTAACAATTTGGTGGTGTTAGTTTTCTGTATTAGGTTATACAGTGAAATTGGACGATTTTGCCCTGCGCATTTGTGATTCAGTTTGGTGTTCGATTGGTTGCTACAGTTGCTGGAAACTTTAGGGTGAATAGTGGTGGCCCTAAAGTCATAAATTTTCACCTCTCGTTATTCACGGACTCAGATTGGTCCACTTTGGTAAATTTGATTGTCCCAATTTAAATTTTACCATCAGCGCGTCATCGTGCCGGTGACATTAGAATTGAGGTTACTGTGTGGGGCAACATTGCTTGTGCTTGAAATTTAAGAATTATTTGCTCTATTTGAAGTGTTGATTTTGATCGCAAGTTGGTAATTGCTTTTGTACTTTAACTGTTGTTTAGTCACTGTGCAAGACTGCTTCGCATGAGAATTTGAATTTTTTTAACATACCTTTGTGTTATATTTATTATTCTTTAAGAATATCTAGACTTGAGCCGTTTGAACATTCTCTTGATCCTGAGATCTTTAGTCTCACGAAACCCTGATAATCTTGAACTGTGTATATTGCGGTCTTAGGATTACTTTATATGATCTATTTGTGCACTTTGGTTGTTCTGTTTTTCAAAATGTCTTCACATTTCGAAATTGAAATTTTCAATGGGAAAGAGAATTTTTCAATTTGGTAACAAAATATGAAAAGGATTTTGGTTCAACAAAAAGTTTCAAAAGTCATAGATGGCAAATTTCTTACAAATTTGACAGAAGCACAAAAAGAAGAATATGATTAACTTGCTTACATTTCAATTAGTTTACACATATCTGACATTGTTTTGAGAAAAATTGGAAAACTTGATTCTATAAAAGAACTTTAGTAAAAGTTGGAGGATTTATATTTGCTTAAGTCTACTGCTAATAAGTTGTACTTGTTTGAAAGATTTTTCAGTTTTAAAATGAATCATTTAAAGGATCTTGATGATAATCTATACATTTTTAACAAATTTGTTCAAGATATTGTTAATTGTGATGAGAAAGTGTCTGAAACGTATAAGGCCATTAAAATCGTATATGACCACCTAATCTTAAGTAACCTTAACTGCATAACTCGATTCCACTTAAAAGATTAAGTAAAATCAAGCAAAGAACCATGAAAACTCAAGAAATCAAGAGGCATCAAAGTGAGTCTTTCTCTCACTAGAGTTGAGAGTTTCTCTCTCTAACCACTCGAATGAATTTTGGTTTTTCCAATGCTTTTACATATATTTTAGATTAATCTAGAATAACTACAATAAATCTTTTTTGTTTGTATAATTCTAATTTGATAGAAAACTAGTACAGGAGCTAGAATTTATTCCGTGTCTACGATAACTTAACTTATCACGTATTACTTGTCAACGATCATGCACGTTGCTGAATTTATTTGAACAATATCTACATTACATACTGTGATATTAAAAGTATCTTGTGCAATTTGTATTTACAATATGTTGTCAAACATGATAGAAATAATGACCACTGCCATATTAATGAAGAAGGGGCCCATTGGATCAGATATTAAATTTGGGCCATTTAGCTGCAGTAATATGAGTGAGTGAGGTCCTTTAGTGTAAGATTTTCTCTGCAGAATTGACACAAATCACCAAGTAAGCGATGTAAACAAATTGTAGTTCTTTTTTCTTTTTCAGACTTTCAGTTTATCACTATCTTTTTCAAGCATGTGGTGAGGATAAGGGTCAATTTCACCATGCGTCATCGACCTTTTGTCAGTGTGGCACTTGTTATCTTTAATACTTTATGGCATCCAAAGATAGATTCAGGACTGAATTACAATTCAGTTTAATACGTAAATTATTTTTTTTATACACTAAAAAAAGGGGCCAGAGACTGGACCGGGAATCCTTATATGGTGGTACCCATGTCAAATTGTCTTCCGCAAATGGAAAATGTTTAATTGAACACGTCACGCTCACATTATCTATAACTGAAAGAGTAAAACAGTCCAAAACAAGTTCTCTTATTTCAAAAAAATCCAAATGGTGACTTCACTAGAGTGTCATGAAATTGACACTTGACTTTCATATAAATGTTTTCTGTTAGCTAAGAATATGAGTGCTAATTTAAAAGATTGATGATATGAATGATAAATGGTAAATTGGGAATGTAAGTGTCACACTTACGAAAAGTTGAAGACCCTAGTGGAACTTACCTCAAAAATTCGAATGTTACCCTTCTAATATAAATCGACTGAATTTTTAAAATGCCTAACATTTTTACCACATTTTAATATGGACGTAAACATAATAAAAACGCTTTTTTTTTTTTTAGATATTAATAGGTCCAAATAATTTTTATATAGCGGTATAATTGAAATTTTTTGCAATCATATAACAAGTTATATACATCTCTACCTTATTTCTCAATACCATTCTTTTTACACATTTGTACCTGTAAAAACGTAATCAAGAATAAAAGTTAAAAGCGCATTTACAAAATGAAAACGTGTAATCATCAATGTTTTAAGTTCCAAAACCACAAACAATTAAGAATTCTAAAATATTTTTTTATCGTTTAAATATTTAGCCCCTGTTTGATGTGACTTAATTTTTTTATAAAATCGAAGTTAAAGTCAATAATTAATTTAATCGCACATCTCATGGAACCCACAATTTTTTTTTTCAACTTTTAAATTATATATAACTGTTATCGGAATTCACTAAAAAATTGATTTTAACTGCCAAACAGGGCTTAATATTACATAATATGACCTAGACAAACTACATGTGCAAGTGGAAAGGACAAATTTGAATACAGCACCCCGTCCCAACGGGCATCTATGTACGTGGATGTTGGAGAGTAGCGAAGAGCGATATTTATTATTTTGTGTGGTGGGTACATAAATAAAGTATTGGGGACCTTTCTTCGTACAATAGGTGACCCAAATTCTTTAATCAAGATTGGACCACCAATATTTATCTTAATCAATCTTAGACAAAAATAAACATTAAAGGTGGCCCGTTTTATTAATAATGAAAGAAAAATACAAAATTTAGACTTGGAAGGTGGATTCGACCCGACCCGACCTTAAGTTAAATTTAAAAGAATAAAAATAAAATTTTCATGTTGAAAGATGAGTACAATGTCAAGCCTTTTAATTTTATTTATGTATAGAGGTAGTCTAAATTTGAATAACAAGCTTTTATACTTAAACTACAATGCTCACAAGTTGGTAAACAACTTTTTTTTAGTCATGCTTGTTAATCTAAGTGCATGTTTGATATAATTTCTGTTGAATGTATAAATAAAAAGTGAATAAAATTTGAGAGTCTTATAAAATATAAAGATAAAAATGATTTTTAACCAAAAAAAAAAAGTTTTTACTTATTTGTGCAAGTGGTTCAACTCTGATCTGACTCTCGACCTTTTTATGATATTTGAGTTAATGTATCGTATTGATTTTTAAAATATTTTTCGATATTTCTGTTATTCGAGAATCGACAATAGCCGAGCTTCTATTTGTTGTCCTAAACTTGTAGGCCTTTACTGATTTTTTTAAAACTCGATACATCTAGATGCCAACATATTTTTTGATACCTTGATATTTTTACATTTTTACTAATATAATATCGAGATGTTAACATCACTTAAATTAGTGTTTTTGTATTTGAGACAGCAAATCAAGATGAGAATGCCAACTTGGAATAATGGTGAGAATAAGCTGAATTATTAGAGTAGTAATAATTTGTGATTTATCCAATCCAATACAATAACTCCATCTGCTGCCTGTCACTATCACTCACTAACGTATACTTCGATATTTGTCTCTTTCTTTCTTGTGTTTTTGTTTCACAATTTGCTTCAACACCACATATCTGTACAAGCAACTCAACTTAAATGCATTCAATTCTCATTGCACTCTCCAAAAGAATACTTCTCTAATAAGCTCCCAATGGCTGATTCACCACCGAGTTCTGAGTCACAGCCCGAGTCCATGCAAAAAAGGTGTAAGAAGAGAGGGAGAGAGAGTGGGAGTAAACATCCGGTTTATCGGGGTGTGAGAATGCGGAGCTGGGGAAAATGGGTGTCTGAAATTCGACAGCCACGTAAAAAATCGCGTATATGGCTTGGTACTTACCCGACGGCTGAAATGGCTGCTAGAGCTCATGATGTGGCTGCGCTAAGTATAAAGGGTAACTCGGCGATTCTTAATTTCCCTCAACTTAGTGAATCGTTGCCTCGTCCAGCTTCTCTTTCACCGACGGACATCCAAGCGGCGGCGGCTAAGGCGGCGGCAATGGAGGAGCTCAGCTCATTGTCGTCTTCTCCTTCGTCTTCTGAGAGTGTGTCATCGCCTCCTACTGGTACAGCAGATGAGCTGGATGAGATAATTAAGTTGCCGAGTCTGGAGGGAACTTATGAATCGTCCGAGACGAGTAATGAACTGGCGGTGGTTGACTCGGCTGCGGAGGGGTTGTTGTGTCCGCCATGGTGGGCGTCGGACAAAGAGATTTACGAGTATTTATTTGACCAAGTGGCCGTTGGAGGCAGTCTTCCATGCAACTTTTAGAGGTGTGCAGTTCTGCTTGTGCTTTCACATTGTGTATATTTTCACCTACCAATTCATGTCAATAATGTCATCATACTGTATAATATACAAATTTACAGTGTTTGCCTGGGACTTTTAACTTAAATTTGTTTACTCACAAGTCTGTTACTACTCATGAGTAGAAATAAATTGTCACATTAAATTCTGATAATTTCCATATTTACTAATTAATTTATTATTTCAAATTGTTTTTTATTTTAATTTACATACGGAATGCTAATCTGGTGGTTCGCAATTTAAAAAAAAATAATAATATCATCTTAGGGCTTGTTTGTCTTCCTTTATTTGAAAATATTGTTTTCTACGGTAACATTCTTTATCACACATTCAAATAAAAAAATATTCTATACACAAACCAATAAAATTTCTTTAAATTTTAACCAAACATTCTGCAAAAAATACTATTCAAAACTTCATTCTTTCTCCCATAATGGGAGACAAAGATTGGAATAATATTTCTGAATTATTTTTTGTCTATAAATAATTTTTTTAATTCCAATTTCTACTATAAATTTATATATTACCACTTTTGTGGATGTCATCTTCCAAAATGAAAGAAATCAGAGAAAATATTCTCCAATTAAAAGTTGATTAAAAAAAGTCAAAGGAAGCACTTTCTTTTTATCCCAAACAGCACCCAACCATAAATAGAATATATGATATTGCATGAACCAATCTAATTTTTTTTTTTTTTAAATTGAAAAGAGAAAGAAAATAAGAATAAAGTATAATAGAATTGGGATTTCCTTTCACCATCACGGTGATATTCTGTCGAAACAGACCCATTTGGATAATATTTTTATTTGATCTATTTCCACATTGGATACCATAACAAATTTGGCATGTAACATTTGATTGAATCGTAAATGATAAATGACATAATTTTATCGCGCCTATTCACTCCAATTATCAAAAGGTCACGATATTTAGCTCATATTTTACCCTTATTTCTTAAAATTCATTTTTTTTTTCAAATTTATATCAAATTACACATTTCATGAGATCCACAACTTTTATTAATCTTTTAACTATATATTTTATTAATTTTTATCAAAATGTACTAAAAAAAATCTGCTTTTTATCCAAATCGGGGACTTAATCAAGTCAAATTCTATTCGATCACTCATATAAAAGATGTCCTCCAGACTACCATAGGGGAAAAATTATTTTGATTAATAAATTTTACTTTTTCTTAACTTGAAAACTTTTCAATATATTATAAATTCGTAGTGGTTGCAAATTGCAGCCACGTAATTCTTCTTCTAATCTTTTTGGGTCAAAGGGACACTCTAAATACACTTCTTCAATTCTTATAAGTTTATAACCCTAAATACATTTTTTACATTTCTTGTTCATAAAAGGCCCAATAGATTAAATTTTGATATTCTGTCGAAACAGACCCATTTGGATAATATTTTTATTTGATCTTATATCTAAAAGACGAAATCAAAATTTTCATATCCAATTTAAAAAAAAATTTATTCAGTGAGAGACTATCGACACAATATAATAATTAGATGCCAAAAGAAGAGAAAGTTACTTTTTTTGTGCACTTTCTTCATTGAAGGTTAAGTCCAATATATATCCTTTCACCAACTCAAAATAAAGGTACATGAGCTATCATTGTTCTTGAAGTTGAATTCTATGTCCATTGTCCAATGTAAAGAAAACATGACACAATTTAAAATAAATGAAGTCCTTTTCCCACATCTCCCTTGGAGATGTTGCATGAAAAATAATTCAAACTAAATGACAAAAAGAACACAGATAACTAATGGAAATACACTATTAAACTTGTACAGGAATCTTCTTTTTACAATAATAAAGTTTGGAGGGACAGTGAAGAATTATGAGGCATTTGAAAGTGACAATTTTACTTTAAATTGTTGCATCTTAAGACCACTTGTGGCATTGATCAAAATGGGCTCTCAAATGTCTAAATTTTATATATAACAAGAATAAAATGTCACATGAATAGACGTAATTTTTTAATTTCATACAGATGATCGAGTGTGGACCATTCAAAGTAGATTCTCAAATCTCTTATTTTTGTCTATCATCAAATTGGTATATATTAATGTACAAACCATTAAGTTGATTGTATTTCTAGATTATTTACAAAGTACTAAGTTGCTTATATATCTACATAATATATCAAAGAAGGACTTGAAACATCACTTGGATTTGCCAAAGATTAAGCCTATGTTTGGTTTAGCCAAAAATCAAAGTTTTAATAAATTTTTATAAGAGTTGATAAAACGTGTAATTTAACGAATAATCTTATAATTTGATGGAATTCGAACCTCAAAAATGAATCGAAAGTGAATGGAAAATATAAAACACTGTGATTACAAGAATCGGTTTACTCTCGTTCATTGCATAGAAAAATGCAACTACAAAATCAAACCAATGATCCACTGACTTAAGTAAGTGTGGTAATTGGACCAATAGCTAGATATGAGTAAAAGATCGGAAAGCTACAAAAATGAAATTAAGGGAAAAACTAAATAACTAAATTAATTATGAACTATAGAAAAAATCTTTTTATTCAATATTGACAACAATGTCTTCCTTCCAACAAAAAAAAAAGAATGACAATGGAAAGGACAAAGTCGAGCCAAAACCTCCAACATTATTTCTTGTTTTATACCTCGAGAGACACATTTGAAGTGAACCCATTAGAGAAAATCCTGTACTACCGAATTACTTCACATTGTAATTTTTTAAGGCAAAAATAAAATTAGTATCATAGAATTACCATTGTGGCCCCTCACAAAATCACATCTTTTAAAGTTATTAATTATTACATTCATTACTTTTTTTTATGTTTTTTCATAATCTTACATCTGAAAAAATATATTGATATATGAAGAGATTACATATTAGAGATGAAATAAATTTATTTATTAATATATTTTTACAAACACGCCAGATATATGTACAACTCTTGCAAACCAATGATGGAAATACTTGATTTAGTATGCCATGATACATCGTTGAATTATCTTATTTAAAATTTTAACACGTTTTGAAGGAACTTTACTTATTTATTTAAATTGTATGTGTTTGGTGAAGGAGGGTAACATTGGAAAATAAAGGTGTAAAAGTGGGTGTCTAATAAGTATTAACTCAAGTAGGCCACTTTAAATTTTCATTTTTTATGTTTCTAAAGTAATTAAAAAAAAAAAAAA
>CAIGRT010118263.1:0-10245 GCA_903798405.1 Fraxinus platypoda | reverse complement strand
GCCGACCCGGCCCGAACCACCCGGATTGACACCTCTATAGAAATATAAAGAAAGAGCCAAGATCCTTTGCCCTACTTGTTCCTCTAAATTAAGTAATTAGTGTTTTTTTATTTAAAAAGAATTAAAATAACAAATCACCCAAAGGAATATAGCAATAATTTTATTTAATAGAGCGATACAATTATTATTTCATTGAAATTAACAAAAAAATATATTTCATCACATTAGAATCATTTAAAATTTTATTATATTATTTTAATAATTAAATGAGTTTTTATTATAGATATTTTAATGAGTTTTTGATATACATTATAAACACAATAATATTTAATAATTAAATACTTAACTAATTATGGTAAATTTACTAATACATAAATAATTACTAAAGTTAAACAAAACTTGGTTTAGTCATAAGAGACACCCTGCTTCTACTTCTTCTCAAAATTACCAATTTAAAAACATTTTTGAAATAATTTTTTTTTATTTAAATTGCAATTCCTTTCATATTTTTATGATTTTTTTTTGGTGATATTATTTAAATCAGCGAGGATATTAGAGTAATTTTACTTGTTGGAGGAAAAAAAAGGGTACTTTCTAACACTAGAGGAACAAGTTTAAAATAAAATTTTACATTCACAAGCAAACATGACTTTCGACAAATTATTAGAGTACTAACATTTTCCCCATTATTGAACTTCTTTACAGTAATGCAAGTACTGTTTTAGATAGATCAACATAGTTACATACGTTGTATGTAGGACGTAAAACTAAATGCCTATTAGTCAATTGAGTATATTGAACCATGCTGTAATACCAGAAAAAATTCAACAGAGGGGCTGACCGACCCTCACCAAAGGGGGCGGGGTCCACTTTTTTTTGCAATTTTTTATTCATGTGGGGTCGGCTCATGTGAGGGGCGGTCAGAGCCTCGATCAGTTTTTTTCAGGCAAGGAAGCTTTAGTCGAGTATGTTTCGTATATGGTATGTTTGCCTTTAGGTTCCTTGTCGTAATCAATCAAATCACCAGTGTTTTTTTGGGTCTTTTACGGACTATCTCGTAATTCTATTTAAAAAAGATGAACAATCAAGAATTGAAAGGTCAAAACGACAATCAAACGAGTTTCATATTTGTCATTTTTTTACTTTTACATATATTCATATTGAGCTAACCGATCAAATCTAATTCTTTTGAAAATTTGGGTTTTCACGAGTACCTTGGGGCTATAAGTTAGTCGAATAAGTCCACCCAGCTTTCTTCCAAATAAATTTAACTTCATTCCAGACCAGATGGAAGCTATACCTCTTCTTGACATAGCTACATTGTCTGTACCTCCCCTAGCACTTAATTGTCAAACAAATAATCAATCAGGGGTCCCATTATAATTATTTAAACATATGGGTGGTTCGGGGGGCCATCATAAATTCCAAGAGTTGCTTTGGACGGAATCCCTCCAAAGACAGCAAAAGTTAACGGAGCACATTCCGTTGATTTTGCCCTCTTTTAAGGATCACAAATGAATGGGACGAATTAGAAAATTCCACATTTAGCCCCAGTTTGGTGCACATTTTGAAGATAAAAATGCATTTTTATTGTTGATGTGATNCAAAGACAGCAAAAGTTAACGGAGCACATTCCGTTGATTTTGCCCTCTTTTAAGGATCACAAATGAATGGGACGAATTAGAAAATTCCACATTTAGCCCCAGTTTGGTGCACATTTTGAAGATAAAAATGCATTTTTATTGTTGATGTGATGGAGAATATATGGTTGAAAAAGAAGGAAAAATTATTGATGTGATGAAAAATATTATTTTATTGAAAAATGTGTAGTTGAAAATGAGTAGAAGAATGAAAATGAAAAAAGTAATGTGGACCAAACATGGCCTTACAGTCGATTTTTAAAGGGGCTGGACACCCTTTAATAATTCACGGACTACGTGATATAGTTGCATCCTTAATCACATGAACTACTACTGCTACTATTACAACCTTAATAAAGTCAACTACAAAAATAATCCAACGACAAATCTCATCTATAACCAACAATGTCCCTTTGATTATGGGTTTAAATCGGGTCGGGAGGGCCTACAGGAAAGTGTAAATTTTTCTTAGCCTTCGAAGACCTCGTCATGTAGGGCAATCTCGAGTCTCGTGAATTCAACACATCTACTTAGTCTATGTTTGATACAGATTGTCTAAAATGTATTTTTCTTTGAATTCGTGAATATTGTGACTCGTTTAATCCTTTGCTTCACAAAATTCTCAAGGTTTGAAACTCTCATTGCTCTTTACTAGAAGCGGGAACAAACCATCTTTTTACTTGGTGGTTTCTTGATGTCGAATTCCAAAAACAAATGAGAGGTTCCCCCACTCTTCTTTGAGCCGTATTAGGATTGAATAGTAACATCGACCAGAGCATACATGTAAACATTCTTTCGATAAAATAATTTTGCAAATGAATTCATGATTTTTTCTTAATTTTTAACCACACACACTCCAAAAAATTTATCGTCGAAAAATTTAGATCAAACATGTCTTTAATCTCATTCCAACCAAACGTTCTATTGGTTACTAGAGATTAATTGAGTAGTCAAAAGTAGTTCCGGGAATTAAAACTCGTGGGGTTTACGTGGACCGGATCACGTGTGATCATGATTTCTCATCGCTGATGAATCAATAGCTTTTTCGTCCTTTTGAACTTTTCAGTTTGAAGTTTGCTGGTTGTACATTGCGTTTTACATGCCACATGACAGAAGGACGTGGCATTTGCAATTTAACCCGTGCTACGTGAATGGGTAACCCGGCCCAAATGACTTTCCTCCATTTCTTGGCTCAATTCTTTTCCTCCTAAACATAAGCCCCCAAATCAGGAGACCTCTATTACACAGGACGTAGCAGCGGCAGCCGGCCCTGAAATTGAGCGGTCAACCGAAGCTTTTCCGACGCCGGTGTCCACACATCCACCGGCGTGATATTCCGACTGATTCCATCAGTCACCGTGACGGGAAAAGCTCATGCCGTGATAAACATTTTTGTCGATTTTTTTCGAAATGATGCCGGACAAAGGTATTAATGTTTTCCAGCCATTTTTGTTGGTTTGGTTCTACATTGTGTCTTGTAACTTGTAAAAATCAAAAGCGTGTTTCCAAATGGGTGACTAAAATAGCTTTAATATTCTTGTAACTTTGGTTCTACATGCTGTAATGTGTAAGTATGTATTCGTAAAAGTGTGTTTCCAAATGGGTGACTAAAATTTTCTGCAAAACTGCCCAGTATTATCATCCATAAATATGGACAAATTTGGGAGGAAGTGTATAACACTTTAATTGTTAACTTTGTTGCAGAGAAACAAATTGTCGAAGACTTTGAACACGATAATTTCGTTGAATCCGATAATGACAACGTGATGGACAATTTGAACATATTGGATGATGATATATAAACAGAAGGTAGTGTGGTTGTGCCTGAGGTTGGGATGAAGTTCAAGGATGAAAATGAAATGTTCAACTTGTACAAAAGATATGCTTATCATGTTGGTTTTCCAGTTCAAAAACGAAATTCAAAAAATGATGATGATGGGATTATGAGATATATTATACTAACATGTAACCGTGAAGGTCGAAGACCAAATAATACAAGCGATCTGTTGAAGCCACAACCAACCATTCAGATAGGTTGTAAGGCCAGGCTGACTGCATCTTCAGATATGTGTGGAATTTGGAGAATTAACACTGTCCATCTTGAGCATAATCATAAAACAAGTCCTTCAAAATCGAGGTTGTATAGATGTAACCGAGAACTGAGCACACATGTAAAACGACGGCTTGAAGTCAATAACATGGCCGGCATTCCTTTGCACAAAAGTTACAACTCTGCAGTCGTTGAGGCTGGTGGGTATGAGAATGGCTTGAAGTCAATAACATGGCCGGCATTCCTTTGCACAAAAGTTACAACTCTGCAGTCGGTGAGGCTGGTGGGTATGAGAACATGACTTGCTTGGAGAAAGATTGTCGGAATTATGTCGAACAAGTGAGGCGATTGAGACTTGGCGAAGGGGACGCTGCAGCAATTCAGTCCTACTTTTCGAATATGCAAGCAAAGTGCCCCGGGTTTTACTTCGTGATGGATTTGGACGAAGAGTCCCGACTAAAGAATGTGTTTTGGGCAGATAGTAGGTGTAGGCGAGCATATAAGGAGTTTGGCGATGTTGTCACATTTGATACGACCTACCTCACTAACAAGTATGACATTGACATGCCGTTTGCCCCTTTTGTTTGAGTAAATCATCATGGACAATCGACGTTGCTTGGTTGTGGTTTGCTATCGAACGAAAATACAGAGACATTTGTATAGCTTTTTAGGACGTGACTACAATGTATGTACGGTGAAGCCCCTCAAGGAATAATTATTGATCAAGATAGGGCCATGCGAAATGTAATTGCGATTGTGTTTCCGAATACGAAACATCGATGGTGTTTGTGGCACATCATGAAGAAATTGCCTGAGAAGTTTGGATACCATTGCGATAAGGGTTCTATATTTTCTGCTATCCATGGGTTGGTTTATGACTGTCAAACTGTTGAGGAGTTCGAAGAAGGTTGGAAAGTTATGCTAGAAACCTACAACTTGCATGATAATGAATGGTTGTCCGGACTATATGAGTATAGAGGTCAGTGGGTTCCTTGCTACTTGAAAACTACTTTCTGGGCAGGTATGTCAACAACCCAACGTAGTGAAAGTATGAATGCTTTTTTCGATGGCTATGTACATTCGAAGACCTCGCTGAAGAAATTTGTAGAACAATATGAGCGAGCATTGCGAAACAAGTTCGAGAAGGAGTTTCAGGCCGATTTTAAATCCTACTCACAAATGTTACCATGCGCAATGACTTATGAAATGGAAAAGCAATGTCAGCCGTTTACACAATTTCCAAATTCAGGGAAGTGCAAGAAGAGTTTATCGGGAAGGTGTACTGTGCCAGACATGTATATATTACGGAGATGGAGAAGAGATGTGCGAAGAGCCCACACGAGGGTCGCAGTGAACTACGACGGGTTAATTAGCACTCCTGGACAGTTGAACTACGACAACATGTGTCAATCTTTTAGTACACTAGCGGATATGGTGGCAGACGATGATGAGCAAACACTAGCGTTAATGGAGTGGATTAAGGAAAAAAACAAGCAGTGACGACGATGAAAGAGACATGTGGGAGTAACGTCCTAACTCAGCATTCTGTTCGGTTAGGATCCGACTGTGGAGCATCGCACAGTACTGGGAGCGAGAGCATAAGAGATCCTCCTTCTATGATGAGAAAAGGGGCGCCTAAAAAACTACGTAGGAAGAGCCCACTGGAATCGAGTTCGAAGAAAGGGAAGGTCGGTTGCCGGTATTACCATATTCTAATTACATTGCGACAAATTAATATATATGCATTTTCACAATTTCAATCATGCAGGCTCAATTGACATCAGGTATAGGAAAGAGACCGCAGGCACGTCGAAGCAACTTGGGGACTAGTGCACCAGACATTCCGACAACTGTACTACCACAGTATCACAGTCGACCACCATTACCATATTCACATTTCCCATTGGTTAGTGCTACTCGATTTCCCATTCGTAGAATGTGGTTAGAACATTTTCGGTTACTCATGATGTTTGTAATATCACGTAGGTGAATGATGGACTTCATACGTTCACACAACCCTTGCAGTATCCAAATTTTTTCCAACCGTCGTCAACAAATGTTGTTGTCAATTCACAGGGTAAGGCAATGATTTAAATTATGTACTTCACATTCGTGAATTTATTCTTGTTTGCTCATTAACGTTTTTGTTTGACAGTATTAAATACGTTGCCGAACTTCTACCAACTTCTACCAGACCAAGACGACACAATGTTTGACAGAAATAGTAGGAATGTTTGACAAAATGTTCACTTGTATAGTGTGTTTTTAAGTTTGGCAAAATGTTTAATGTTTGACAATTTATTCACAGCAGGTTCAAACATTTTGTTTCGAAATTTTCAATGAATGGCTCTGGTTTCTGTTAAGTGCATTTTTAGTTTCATTTGGTTTTTGTATCCTGGATTAGATAGCATGTCCAACAAAAGATGATTGAAGTTTGATTTGCAATATATTAGTTTCCTATTGCAGGGTGCGGGTGCTTAAACTTAACTCGAATTTGATCATCTTGTTGTTTATACTTGTTCATTATTAGAACCAGGTGACTACATTTATAATTCAGCTTAATACTTCCAACGTCATCAAGAATAACAAACTGGTAACATACACTACATAACACAGCAATCCCACAATACATAGCTCCTTGTCAACAGAAAATTGGGATTGTACAGAACCTTGACAAAGCAATAAACGAACATACATAATAGCTACCACAAATACGTTGCATAATGCTTAAGCATGGGTCTTCCCTTTGCCATTAGCTTCAGAAGTTATGTTGTTGTTGCGACTAGTCACCTTGACGGAAAGTTTAAACTTTTGCTCGTCGCCTAAACTCAGATTGGATTTGAAGAGGCCAGTGACATCTGCAACTGATTCGTTCGTTGCAGCATTAGTTGTCGTCGCACTATCCGCACTTGATTTACAGTTGGATTCACAGTCTCCAACCCATTCCCAAAAATCGCAATTGCCACAGCAGCAGTTGAACAACTTACCTTTGTTCTTAGTCTCCTTCTCAACCTCAAAACACTTTACAAACCTACGTTTACACCACGGGCATAAGCGTTTCTTTGGGCAATCCGCAAAGAAGTGCCACTTACACCTACAGCTATGACACAGTTCGTGATTCTTTCCAGCCATTCTGAGAAATGAAACAAAGACAGTAATCTAAATAAATACCGTTCAAATTACTCATAATGAATTTTCTCAGTACTGGTAAAGTATAGACAAATTTGCAAAGTACAATCATAGACAATTCAGGAAATTCCAAAAGGTGAACTTGGATCATGAGGAGCTCCATGTAACAAAATTAAAGAGTTCAAAAACATAATTGAATTTGGGGCTTTTAGAATAACCAAGTTACAGAACATCCACAAGTAGCAAGATTGGTATTCAGTGTTTCTTCACTAAATTTTTGGATTAGAAACAACTCTTAATTTTGAGCAACATCTTCTGATTTCTCACAATGGCTTCCACAGGCGTACAAACTTATTCCCACCCATTTACCGAATTTGTTCCACATCGATTTTCTCAAACAAAATCATACATTTTCTGAAACAAAAATTAACAGCCAACCAAAAAAAAAAAAAACCACTTACCCAAACTTCGCTGCACCTTCCGTCTGAGATACGTTGTCGGAGATGGAAAAAATTTTCATTGCGAACATTAAAATAGCGTCTCAATGTCGGATTAATCAAAACCCTCTAAACCCCAAACTTCACTGCACCTTCCGCCTCAGATACGTTGTCGGAGATGGAAAGAATTTTCACTGCGATCGTTGAAATAGCGTCTCAATGTCGGAAAAATCTAAGCCTTCTAAACCAATTTTAAATGCACCGAAGTTACGAAAAAATATAATCCCAAGTTACCAAAACAGAATAATTACCCGATCTTCGGTGCAACTTCCGGCTCAAAATGACGTCATCGGATATGGATGTTACTTTGCGATCGATGGCTTGAAGGAGACAAAATGGGGAACGGCGTGTGAAACGATTGAGGAATTAGGTTAGCACAATAAATGGGCCGGTTTTCTAAATATTAACCGTTGGTTTGGTTTTTAGTCATTTTGAATTTTTGTCAGATTTCAAATTTTTTCCTTCGGCCACGTCATCCTGTAATGCACCATGTCAAAGTGACTGTACACGTAGTGCGGTCGTTTCAGTTTTCACCCTCACGCACGTATGAGCAATGCTACAGTGTATCTCAGTCTACAGCAGATTTTCGTTCTGTACATCAGAACTAAACAGAGAAGATTGACGAAATAGCTTGGGCCCCACCACTAGCTCCTCCGCCGGGTGGTGGACCATACTCCCCGATATGACCCACTTCTCTCGTCACTTTCAATTTAACCATCATATCCAAAATCCAAAAAACTTGAGTTTATTTTTTTTTTAATCAAATAAAGTTCAGCTAAAAAGATGAATATTGATTCATTTTTAATTTTTAAATGTAATTAGAGGATATGATTAATGGCATCATAGAATCTACAGAATGGTTAATAGTTTGTGCATGCAAGTGCAAGAGAGAATATAATAACTCGATTACAAAAAAATGTGTTATTACAAAAGGGTAAAATGTGTACCTGATGGAGGATTCCGGGAAGCGCTTACACGGCTGAGCCTGGCGAAGGACGTGGAGGTCGCCACCGGGGCAAAACTCCGCCTAGAGGCACGACCATTTCGGAGAGTCAATAGAGGCGTAAAGTGTGGGCAAAAATGGATGGTCGAGCATTTCGAGAATTTCCTTTTTTGTCCTCGCTCTACCTTCTTTATTACGGCTCGCGAGTTCCTTCTTGTCCATAACCTTAGCCTCGAAGAGAGCCACCGGGGAGGATTTAGGCCGCTCTTCCGAGGACGGTGACTTGAGTCTGGCTAAGTAGACAGATCCGATATCGCTAGAGCCGAGGCGGTGGAGAAAGCGAAGAGACAGCAGTGACGGACCCAGGACCCGGCCAGGGGGGCAGCCGCCCGTGTTGGGCTCCGCCGGAAGATTTTTTGGGAAGAAGACGACGAATGGGTGACGGAGCTGGTTCATCTTCCGCCTGGTCTTCTTTAGTTCTTCTGGTTCATCTTCTTCCTTCCTGTTTCTTTCTTCTTTTTTGTTTTGTTTTGTAATGAGACTGGGCCGTTGCTGCCCAGCCCAGCTCCTTTTTTTTTTAATTGTTTTGACTGGTTGGGCCATTTGTTTTGCAGCCCAATATTTAATTATATATAGGCAGAGCCCAGTCCAGCTCTTTTCTTTTTCTTTTTTGTAATTGGGTTGGACCATTTCTTTGGCCCAATAGTCCAATACTTATTATATGGATCTAGGACATAAACAAACTTCATTTTTCAATCTTCAACCAAACCAACGCCCAAAAATAAAGAAAGTAGTACATATGTATTCTTCCTAAAATATATTGAATTAAATAATTTTCACTAAACGATAGTTTCACAAATTTAAAAATTGTAAAGATTTTTGAACTCTTTGAACAGTTTTCAATTTTCATTTTTTTATTCATCTAATTTTATTGCCAAATATTAGAATGTTTTCATATTTCTTGATCTTACGCCTAATTTTCTTTTGATGAATTTGACGCAATGATCAATTATTTTTATTAGCATTTATACATGTAAATATTATTATCGTCGTCATAGTCGTTGTAGCTTTTCTTCAATAATCATTCTCACAGTCGTCATTATATTGTTATAAACAAATTGCCGCCAACCGACCAAGTTTTTTCTTTAATCCAACTCCTTAAAAAAGGACCTAAATCAAGGTCATTTTGTTCACTTATTAAGCTTATCTCTACTAATGTTTTTATATAATCGATTATTTGTAGATGGATTTGGATTTGGAATTTGACTGGAATTGGAATTGGAATTGGGGAATTTGAATTGTGGATTTAGAATTTGATTTATGAATGTTGGCACTTTTCAATTCTACATTACCAACAAAATATAATGACACTACATTTAAATATGTAAAACTACATCGCTCTTACGATTGTTGATTGTCGACGTTGACTGATCAATGTCCGCCCGGGCTGAGTTTCGATCCTGGGTCCGCCACTGATAGGTAGTGGAAAAAAAATGTACACTTGACATTATTTTTTTTGCAATTGGATACATGGAGTTTGAGTAATAGACATCTTTGTCTTTATATAAGAAAATTGTAACATTTCTGTTAGATGCATTATCATAGAATTTATGGCCGCACCATTCTTTAGTATGGCAACTTATCACGTCTCCTTGTAAGTTACTATAAAGAGTGACTTAGGCAAGTTGAATATTGTATATGTTATTAGTTTGCTTCCATATCTAAATATTTTCAAAGTATTTTATTAAACTTCAAGTGTTAATAATTTAAGATTTTCAGTATAATCGAATAAAATATTTAAATGCTGATGTAACTCGTCACATATTTCAACATATCAATACTATTTATCGAAATTGCCTCTTTTGCCATTTGAGTAAAGAACTTGACAATTCTCATATAGTGTCTTAACCAGGGGCGGAGCCAGGAATGTGTCGTACGGGGGGAAATTTTTTTTAAAATTGAATGTACGGATAAAATTTATATATA